>JAPQWV010002990.1:0-47319 GCA_027422505.1 Craterostigma plantagineum | reverse complement strand
ATCAAAGTCTTCCTATCGGAGAGATGCTCAATCATCTCCTCTCTTGCATTATGATCTGCTCGGTCTGAGTCACCTCGGGCTGCTCTTCTTGAGCTGCGTGGCTTTCACGAGCAAAACTCGGCTTAGCTCGATTTGCTTCTCCTTCTCCATCTCTTCTTCGATTGCGGAGGCTTTGCCCTTTCGCTGGAGAATTTCTGCGCTTCGAGGGCACGGCGTCGACACGGGGACGTACTCGACGTAGCCGTCGTCCTTTCCATCATCATGACAACGATCTACAGAACTACGGAGTTTTAGTAGCTGATTGGGGGAAACAACGACGGCGGCCGCTTGGCTGAGGCGGTGGTTATTAGGTTTTGACGACGGCTTATTTATCTCTGATCATTGATTCTACGCCGGCGTTGGGAATTCTATTTTATCGTTTGGAGAATATATTTTTATTTCACGGGTTCCTTCAAATGCAATGAAGTAAGTAATTTCATGATTAATTTATATGAATAAATGTCCAATATCCATTTTTCCCCCTATTCTGAACTTTTCCAGAAAACTAATTGTTAAGGTGTGCAATGATTTTAGAAAATCGCCCGCACCGCACCGCACCACAGCGAACTGTATAATACAATTAACCGCCAAACCGCGGTTTAATATATTTTACAAAATCACAATGTAATAATGGTGCAGTGTGAATTTTGTACAAACCACACCGCGTCGAACCACACTTTAGTTTTCTATATTTTTTTATTAATTATATTAATTTTTCCTTATGATATCGCACCCTAGTCATTTGAAATTATTTTAGTTCAATTATTTTTTACTAATAAGTCTTTTAATTATATGCTAATTTCTTGATTATATGAAAGTGATATCATATTTAACATACTTAATTTTAATTTTATGTTAAACATGTTTCTATAAGAATAAACTTCGAATATGTAGTGTTAAAATAGATACGACTGGAACATTTAATAATATTTCTTGACCTACTATTTATATTTTGAGCTTCCAATCAGACCACAAAGCTAAACCAATATATTAAAAAATTGGCCCCTAATATAAAATAAGATAACGATACTTAATTTTTGATAATGGTGACGCTTCGATTTATGAGGCAAATACGTCGACTTGCGCCTTGTTTCTGAGGCAAGGCGATGTCTCGTCACATTTTGCGCCTAACGCTTTTAAAAACTATTTTTTCATTCGATAAAATATAAGTATTTTCTTTGTTCGGCCGCGAAACCGCACCAAACCACTCGAAACCGTACATGTGGGGTTTTATTTTCAAAACCGCGGTGAAAATTATTTTTCAAAAAACCGCATATAGTGGTTGGTACGGAATTGGTCGAAAAACCGCCGAAAACCGCACCACGCACACCCCTACTAATTATTCTTCAATTGTTAGTCGGTTATCTAATCGATTCCATCAAATAAGATACAAAAATGCATCTCCCACCCAAAAAAAAAAAAAGTATATCCAAAGCGTTTGGGCGATTATGTCACACGCAGTCTAAAAAATGATGAAAGTCAAAAGAATGGTAAAGGCAAGAGTTTTAACATTTGAGAACGAAATGAAAACTTAAATATATATATTATATATATATATATATATATATATTGTTTTTGGCCCATCTAACTTGCAAGAAAACCAACCTTTTTACCATCACTTTTTCTTCTTCCGCCGCCGACTTCTTCATCTTCATCACCACTATCTTCATCATCATCGTCGTCATCATCTTCATCATCACTATCATCATCATCATCATCATATAATCATCTCATCATCATCACTATCATCATCATCATAACCACCTCGATTTGCTCCAAGCTCATCATCAGAAGAATCATCATCATCTTCATCATCTTCTCATCATCCCCATCTTCATCATCATCGTCATCATCGTCCTCATCATCATCTTCGTCTGTGCTTTCACCATAATCTCGGGTACCTCGGATTCTAAAGCTTCTTCTTCACGTCGCCGCGATTGGTAATCTGAGCGTCGAAGTAGCAGTTCAAGAATAACCCCACAAAAAACAAAGGCAATGTCTAAAAACCAAGAATTCTGTGTTGTTAAGAGATTAACCTTCTGTTTGCGTGTGAAGAAGTCAGTGTCATTCTGTTGCTTTCAGCATGAAAAGCCCAAACCTGGGAATGATTCATGGCGTATCACAATATCGATATGAAATTAAGCAGCATTCTTAATCGAGTTCGTATCTGACAGTCAGAGAACTCTCTTACAAAGATACTAGGCTAGGATTAAAGAACTACACAAATAGAACATATTTAGCTAAATTCCTGGAGTATCAACAATGGAGTGGAGCTATATAACGAGCCAAGATAATGGGATTATCTCAATAGCACAGAAAATCCCAGTGTCAATTCAAGAACAACATATTCAAATCCCCTGTAGAAAAACAGAGCAGGAAAGAAGTACAGAGCAAATTAACACAAAACTGAAGCAAAGAGCTTACACGGGCCATTAAATTTCAAGAAAGGCAGCGCAGAACGAAGAAGAAAAACAGTGTGAAGGGTGAGTAGTACCAAGAAAACAAGCAAGAGCAGAGATTTTGAGCACCCAAGATTAATTCAAGAGCAACGCCGCCCATCAGTCCCTGCGCAGATGAAAAGGTGCTGCAAGTTTTCCCCGACTCATGGCTTTAGGCTTTTCGCCTGTAAATAAGAAAGACAGTGATGTGATGTGAGAAGAGATTGGCCAAAGGTGAATTAGAAGAAGGTTTGAGTGTTGCAAGGGAGGGAACAAAAGGAAAGACCTTTAGTAGGCTAGGGTTTGGCTATCTTAAGAATTTTAAATTTTTAAAAAGAGAGAATTTTTCCTTTTTCTTTTTTGTTGCGAAGACTCTTTTGTAAACACGAAAGAGAAAAAATAAGGTACATCTACCCATAAATATTTGAATAAAATTTTACAAATATGTACGCAGTTTAATTTTTATCAGTTTCTTTAGTCATACCGTATTTCTTGTGTATATGTGTACCATAACACGTTGATATAGGTACCAAAATGTACCATACGTCGTACCTACACAATACTTGTGTGTTACATAGGACGTATCTAAATGTAGCATACGTCGTACCATTTCTGTTATATAGGGTACTCAAATGTGTTGATATAGATACCCAAATGTATGGTGTATATGCGGGGATCGGGTACCTATGTCCAAAAAATTTATTCTGTTAGGTACCTACATATAAAAAGAATCCTGACAGGGTACTAAATTACAAGTTTTTATCCAAATAGGTATTTATGGGTAAAGACCCAAAAAATAAATGAGAAAAAAACAACCAATAGGTTCTGCTCTTCACTCTATCCACAAAAAATGCTTTAGACAGATTCAGTTCCCAATGTGATTGAAATAATTTCTTTCGCTCTTCGCAGTTCTGTCGTGTCTATGATGTATCTATCATAAGTAATCACAGTGAGCACCCTTTCCGTCTCAGCAGCATCAATGGCTGATCTATTCTGTGTAAGAAATCCAAACACTAACAACTTCAGCTTGCATTTCTTTCTCCCTTCAAAGCACTGTTCATCTTTGCTTGTTCGTTCCAATAATCCAGGATTTTAAATGGGATAGTAATTCGAAGAAGGAGAAGATCGTCAACCCACCTTAGTGTGAGATGTGAAGCTTCATCGCAGTCACTTCTCCGACAAACTTGATGTCATTTCGACTCATGGTAATCCCAATCATATACATAATCTGACATTTTCACTTCACTCTCGTTTTAGCTCAAACTTGTTGATACTGTAATGTTTTTTGCATGAAAGAAAGCTGGGCATCTGAAAAAAATTCATCTTTTAATGATGGGCAGAGCATAGAGATGGCAGCCTTGTGTTTCGATTTGGGGGACCCAAGTGAAATTGCGAAGAATGTCGAGGTAGAAAAACCCGAGATTCCGATTGAGGAAGATGAAGATGGGCTGTCCAAGAATCAGAAGATGATGCAGTAGATGAAGCAGATACAGAAGTTAGTGATCATATTCACCCATTGTCGAGACCAGAGTAATCAGTTCCTCCCATATCAGAGGCTTCGGTTGAGGAAGCTGAAGTTGATACGATTGCTAGTTTTGATTCAGAAAAGGAAGAAGAGTGGAGAACGGACTTAACGAGGTGGTCAAGATTTCAAGTTCAGAGAACGCCCCTGCTTGAATCATCCGAGGAATTAACCGATGGTGTTGTAATTGTAACGGACAGTGATTTTTTTGGGACTGATGTTATTATTACAGCCGACGTGGATCAGAAAATGACGAACAAGCCTTACGTGAGAAGACCGAATATGATGATGGAAGTGAAAGAAGTGATATTTCTGCTGTTGTTAGGGTAAGATGATGTCCATAATGGCCATGTCAAACGGCGATGGTGAGGCTCAAACAAGCGATACAGAGAATGAAATCAAGGACGACGTCGTCGAAGATGAGAGCGAAAAACAGTTCGATTGAAACCTTGGAGAATGTGGCGTGAGAGCATCGAATCACCGCCTGAAATCGAAGAATCGAAGCGCAGAGAAACAGAGGAGGATCTAATGCTGGTTAGTGAGTCAGTTCTGTTGGTTTTTTATGAAGCAACCGAGATCTTTTAAAGAGAGATGAAGAAGGAATTGATGATTTATTCAATATAAAAATCATAATCGTACCACTAATACTTAAACTATATATAGGAGAATACTTAGACTAATTCAAATACTTAGACTAATTCAAATATTAAGCCACTAAAATAATCATAAATAAGTGCCCTATTTAGGAGAATAAGTCCTAAAACACTTTCCTAACACTCTCCTTGGTTTAGGATATGCGAGCTTGAACTTTGTTTTTGAAACTCGAACTTAGTAGTCGAACGAGGTTTAGCGCTCGCGCCAAAATTTGAATAAGCTTCAGAGTTTGTCATTTCTTGACGGCGATGTTGCTGCATTTTTCCAATGCGTTCCACCGCAGAATTTCTTGCATCGTAACATTTTTCCATGTGATTCTTGACGAGATCTTTCATAGTCGACTTATATAAGTTTTGCTTGAAGACTGGTTTTCCATCATCAACGTGCCGTTGAGCTTGTCAACATCTTGTTGAGCCAATTTCTCACTAACATATTATAACCCCAAGATCAAGCGTCTGCTCACAAGAATCTTTTTCTTCTTTGCATGAGATAATACTTTCTTTTGCGTCTTTTGCGGGTAAAGTGATTTGCTCCTCCTCCAATAGATTTAGAACGAAGCTTCTCCGTTCATTTTTACTTTAAATATATCCGACTACTTGCATCTTAATCATACAGTAGCAGTCTTCAAAGAGAACTTTGAAGCCTTTTTCCATTAGCTGCCCGATGCTTTAATAGATTCTGAGCAATATCGGGGACATAAAGAACATTAGAGATAACTTTGTACCTGAATTTGTTGAGATTGCTAACAGTTCCTTTTCTTGAACGGATATATACTTGCCATCTCCAACTCGAATTTTGAATTGACTTCGCTAGTCGATCCTTGAACAACTCCTTATTATACGTCATATGATTAGTACATCCACTGTCGATGAGCCAATCCTTGCATGACTCGACACTAGAAACGCGTGTAGCCACGAAAGATGATCCTCCTCCTCTAGATCAACTGGTTGAGAATCAACGGGTTTCGCCACTTCGTGTTGCTGCTGATTTTTGTTTCTACAGATCACATGCTCATGTCCTTTTTGATGGCATATAGTGCACTCGGCGTCGGGTCTTCTCCAACATCTATACGGTGGATGACCTATTTTCCGCAATGTTCGCAATGTGGATACGATTTTTCTGATTTCGTGCCTCCTTTAGACATTCTTGCGTTCTGTCACTAGAACGTCGCCTTCGTAATTCTTCTTCTTCCAGTTAGCTTTCGACGTTGATTGCGCCTTCGCTGCCACACTCCTTCGATTGGTGTGTTTTCTCTCACCATCTCCGTTGCTCGTGGCTTGCATGGCACTAAGTAACTCGGCCAAAGAGATCTTCGACAAGTCCTTGGTATTTTCCAAGGCAGTGATGGTTGCTTCGTACCTTTCTGGTACTGTAACGAGAATTTTTTCGACGATCCTCGAATCAGTGAACTCAGATCCAAGAAGTCTCACCTTATTTCCCTTATTTGCTATCGACAACAGCTTGTTGAATATTCTTTGATCGTATCAGAAATCCTCATTCTTTGAAGTTCAAATTCTTTATAAGATTCAAGATTTGCATGCCTTTGATTCTTTCGTCTCCTTCGTACTCTTCTTCAGATAGTCCCATATCGCTTTCGCTGATTTTAAAGACATTATCGAGTGAAAATTGTAGGAGAAACTGCAGCAAACAAACATGCCTTCGCCTTTTCTTGTCTCTTCTCTTTGTGTGCTTTCAGTTGTGCCATCGTGGGATTGTAGGAAGTTCAGAAATTTCATATCTTCTTCCACTGCTTCCCAGAGATCTAAAGCCTCCAAATATGTCTCCATACGTACCGCCCAGTGCTGGTAGTTTTCGCCATCGAACACCGCCGTAGCAATCGTCGAGAAATTTGTTTCGGCTTCCATGATCTTCACAGGTCCCTTAAGATGAACGCTCTGATACCAATTGTGGTTTTTTTATGAAGCAATCGAGATCTTTTAAAGAGAGATGAAGAAGGAACTGATGATTTAGTCAATATAAAAACATAATCGTACCACTAATACTTAAACTATATATAGGAGAATACTTAGACTAATTCAAATACTTAGACTAATTCAAAATATAAGCCACTAAAAATAATCATAAATAAGTGGCCCTAATTTAGGAGAATAAGTCCTAAACACTTTCCTAACAAGTTCATTGCCTCTGAACCTCTAATTGAAAATCCCTAAAGTTAGCATTAGCGCTTCTGATTCTTCAGGTTGAGAGCGTAACGCAGAACTCAAGCGTGGATTGGAACCAGACATCGACAAGGAAACTGATTTTGACGCATTGGAAGAATCTAAAGGCGGCGAAATCACCCAATCATCGCCTGCAGTCGAAGAATCGAATGGAGAAACTCAAGAAACAGAGGAATGTCTAATGCTGGTTAGTGAGTCGGTTCATTTCTGCAATTGACAATCACTATTCGACAATCCCTTAAGTTATTAGTTAATTTTCTGATTCTTCAGGCTGACAGCTTAGCGCAGAACTCGAGCGTGGGATACGCATTGGAGGAATCTAAAGCGTCGGAAGCATCCAATCGTCGCATGCAATCGAAGAGTCGAATGAAGAAGCTCAAAGAAACCGAGGAAGGTCTAATGCTGGTTAGTGAATCAGTTCATGTATGTAACCCACAAACACGAGTCTTTTCTCATGTTAAAACACTTCGTTTACTGCTGTCTTAAGGTCGACATCTTGCCACAAGATTCAATCGTGGAATCAGAAATAACCGAAGAGGAGGACAATGGTGTTCTAAGCATCGACCCTTTGCAAGAATCGAGAGATGCAGTTGCAGAGATAGAACCTTCTGAATCCTCCATAGATAGTTATTCTTCTCCTCTACCCTCAAACTCAGCCCTGAATTTGTTAGCTTCGCCTAATGAGATCGTTCTTTAGCAGCCATGAAATAGCCAGCGTAAGGCTCGTTCTTTCTTCGGGCGCAGCTGTTTTGCCACATCCTTCTAAGGTATGTAGTGAAAACAGTCGATCTTCGCCTTTTAGCTCGAGCTTTTTTCTTACATGCATGGAGGAAAACGGCAAGTAATTCGAGAAAAAATAATAAATCCCAGGCGTTGACAGGTGGAGGGAGAGGATGCGTGCTTCATCGCGGGCCAAAGCTGGCTCGGCGTTGCCGACGGTGCTAGCCAATGGTCCTTCGAAGGGACCGACCGTGGACTCTATGGGCTAGAGCTGATGAAGAGCTGCCAACGGCTCGTCTCCGATTCGACCACCGCCGCCGACGGGCCAGCCGAGCTACTGAGCCGTGCGGTCGCCGAGCTGCAGTGCCACGGCTCATCGACGGCTACAGTCGCTCGGCTCGACGGTCAGGTAAAAAGCGCAACATCGAAGTTTTTTCTAACGTTGCTTTTCTGGGTCGAATCGTTAGCAGTGAATATTTCTTACAGGTACTTCGGGTGGCTAACATTGGAAACTCGGGATTTATAATCGTAAGGGACGGGTACGTCCACGTGAGGTCTCTCCTATGCTCCACGCTTTTCACTTCCCTTTGCAGATCGAACGAGGAAGCGATCCATGTCTGCTCGCGGAGGTACGCGATTTTATCGATGTAAAAGTCTGAACGTGAGATGTTCATACGGCTACAACTTTCAATTGAGCAATTTAAGGATATTATATGTTGTAACCCTAGATATTATCCCAAAATTGCTTACTTTTAATAGTTATCGTGTGCATAATGTCTCCCTAAATTCGCCGAAAACTAAATCATATGCCGGGATCTTAGAATTTGGGGCAAAATTTAGGACTGCGGCGTGTAATGTTCCTGAAATTGCTTAGTTTTGAAAGTCGTTGACCGTAAATGTAACCCCTGAATTCTCGGTCCCTATAACGTTAGATGACTGAGAAAATAAATCAAGCCAAATTTTTTTATTACAACGTTTCAGAACTACCGAGTGGACGTAGAGGAAGGCGACGTGATCGTGACTTCGACGGACGGGCTATTCGACAATTTGTTCGACCACGAAATCTCGGCCGCCGTCGCAAACTCGCTCGACGAAGACGACAAATCGCCGAAGGTATTGTAAGGCGTCGAATCTATTGACTATCGACTTGTAATAACAAAAAACTAACATGTGAAGTGTAGGAAATTGCGGAGGTGTTGGCGAGGAGGGCGCAGGAAATAGGTCTGTCGGTCTCGGGCCGAAGCCCGTTTTCCGAAGAGGCTCAAAACAATGGGTTTTCGGGCTACAAGGGCGGCAAGCTCGACGACGTGGCGGTTATCGTTTCGTTTGTCGAGAAACAGTTGTGAACTTAAAAAAAAAAAAAAAGACTGTAATAAAACAATCATATAAAATTCTATATATTATATTTTTCTTCTAGTCCTAAATCACGAACACCAGGAAGAGATTTGGATTGAAAAAACTTGATTACGGATCTTTAACTAAAACTGCCATAATCAACAAGGTATAATATCTAACTAACCAATTTCTTTTACAACAAACGATTCTGGCAATATGATAATATCTCTCTCTTCTAGGCACGATCGAAATAATAAAAATTGAAACTTTTCAATAATGGCTAAAAACAAAGCACCCCAAAAAAAAAAAAAAAAAAAAAAAAAAAGAGAGAGAGAGAGAGAGAGAGAGAGAGTGGGAGAGAGAATGAGAGCCAAGCTCTATCTGCTATGGTTCCTCGTAATCCTTCTCCAAGCTGCTTAAAATAACTTGTGTAGGCAGTTGCTACACGTCAAAAAATCGGGCAAACACATTTCTTCATTTTCGCCTTCAAGTTTTGTTGAATATGCCATAGACAGAAACCGTGAAACGCATGCGGGAAAGCGGCCGGAACGACATTCTTTATACCATTGTTTTCGATAAAAAAATTACGAGACCATCACTGTCCGCAGCAAAACGTCGCAATCTCGTGAGAAACCACGTCCTTGCAATAGGATATTACCGCCGCCTTGCCGTGACAATCATCATGATCCCTTTATACCTCCCCTTCAATCAAGTTGCGTCGATAGAAACGACTTTCCTCATGTACGCAAGCCTCTAATGGATGCGCCGTATGCCAAGAACATGTACTTGAATCGATCTTCGTCCATCTCCCAATCGATGATGATGTCCTCGTTGGCTTGCCTCACCGCATATAAGTACGCCGGAAGTAAACCATATCATTCGTCCCTGTTACTGACTAGTTCATCGGTCACAATTTGTTTTCTTCCAAGCCTTGTAATATGAAACTTCTTCTCCCTTCTCTGCATCATCGACTGTATTGAACTGGGTGCGGGAAAGTATTTAGGAGCCCTGAAATTTCTAACAACGCGCTCGATACGAGCGATGCACTTTCCTGCCGATGTCTACAGCGTCGATGAGACACCGCATGTGTGCATGTTGCAGTACTTTCGGATTGAGAAAGTGGGAGTTCTTGTCCTGAGCAGCTCGTAGTCGCCATTTGCATTTCTCGTTGGCACATTTCACTATGTACGGTTCTGTTTGGCATATCCCATTGGAATTCGAAACACGCATCGATTGCGAGTTTAATTCTTCTTGCTACGAAATTTTGTCCAACATATAGACTTGAACCATCCATAAACGAATAGGTACCATCTTCTGTCAGATCACTAAGGGTGCATTAGTTATTACATTAATTAAAAACACAGTAACCTGCATTAATTATTTTGGTAATCATAAATATTTAATTAGCATTATTATATAGTATATTAATATAACAAATTATAATAAAATATAATATATATTTTAATTTAAACGGCCTGTTGGAGTTTCAGGGGAACCGCGGTTCCACGATTTAAAAAATAAAAAACCGACATGCCCCATCTGGTGCCAATTCTTGTGCTGGACAGATTTTCACACCGGTTCTGGGGTGATTCCTGGTCGAACTACCCCATTGCCCAGGTCTACTATCATCTATGTACTCTCCAATGAGGACCAATGCCGCTTCAATTTCTTTTGGTCCGCCAGTTCGGCAGCCAATTTGAAGTGGGTTCCACACTCTGCACGTGGTATTTAACAAATAAATTAATTTTTTATTTGTATTAGGCATTACTATTGCCTATAAAAGGCATCGGGTGTCGAAGGAGAAATCATCCCACATAAGAAGTATTGGAGAGAAGAAAAAGAGAGGTAGAGAGAAAATAAAATAGAGGGTTAGTTTGGTATTTGCTCCGACTATAAAGAGACAGTGAGTGTTTACTCCTTTGTAGATTGAGAGGTTGTAACCCCTATTTTTACCCCAGTAATAAAATTCCTACCACGCTCGTGGTTTTTTACCCCAAGTAAAAAGGGGGTTGCCACGTAAATTCCCGTGTCCATTTTATCCTTACATCATTTTCAATTTCGTTTCGCTGTCCATTTCGCAACAAGTGGTAGACAAACGAACCAATTGTGTCATCAGCTTTCGACCACCATTGTCGATGTACGCAAAACTGTGCATACGAACGAATGAAAGGCTTCGGGCGGCAAAGTGCCGCCTTTTGCACCACCGCCCCCGACCACTACGAGCCTCCAATACAATGCCCAATTTGTCGTCTTAAGGGAACTTCAAATAATTAGTGTGCCACTGATTCCGTTGGAAAAAACTCCCAAAATTATTCATTATCTCCAATTTATATATGAGCAAAATATATGCTACGCGATGACAAAATTTAGTCAAAACAATACCCATCATTTCTCCGCAATGGAAAAAAAAAAAAAAAAAACATTAGTACGACATTTAGATCTTGTGCGTGGATACATACAATGTACAACACCAGTGTGTCTTATTTTCGTTTAATTTGATTGCCGTGAATGTTATTACTGTTACTAAAGCTTTACTGAAAAGAATATCGTATTAGCATATAGTAACAAATACTTCATTTTCCATATACATGCATAGTTTCCTGTTATAGAAAACACAAAGAATAAGAGTCATCTTCCTTCTAAACATATTTAGATAGCAAACATACATGTTTTTTTCTTGCGCTAAAACAGACGTCAACGGAGGCGACACAAAACACTAAAGTACGATGCACAAGTTCACACTTACACAAGTCATTATGTCATTACAAACAAAACATTTGTCCCCCTCATAAAATATCAATAATGATAATTGAGAAAAAGAATTATTGTATCTGTTCGCTAGTAAAAACCAACCACCATCGCCCACTGTCCTTTGAAGAGGAGTTAAAAACGCAATGAGCTCAGATATCGGCTGCTAAGAAATTCCCAGTTAAAGTTACCTGCCCAGAAATCAATGTAATAATGCATTAGAGAAAACGCCCAGCAGCTATAATGAAACAGAAAATATGAAAAGCTCAAGGTTGTGAACAATGTAACCAATTCTAGCAAATACATATATATATATATATATATATACATATATAGTGGAAAAAAATCCATATGCAGAGAAGTAAAGCTGAGGCAAGAACAGTTACCTTCTCGCCAAGCTGAAAAGGAGGTAAACCCTTGTATGGACACGTACCACACCGAAAAGCATCACCTAAGCCACACTGCAACGACCAAATTAAAAGTGAAGGGAGCGAGCAAAAATCTCATTTCACAACAAACTCCAAAAAAAAGCTGAATCAGGAAAGGAATCGACACGTTTTCTTATGGGTTCCACCTCCATTAGTGATTATAGGTATCAGGGTTCTAAACATCTCATCACCACCACTAATTTTGATGATGAACCATAGCTATGGATGCATAATTTGAACATACATTTCCACAAGCAGATTGAGGATTGTCAAGCCGTTCAACGGTAAGCCCAAGCTTCTCCACCTTTGCCTCTTCTTCAGCCCTTCCACATGTGCAATTTTTGCAGGCTTTCCTTGTAATTCCAACTTCGCAGTCACCCACTATCAAAGAAACTCTCGGGTTAGCAAAGTAAAGCAACAAACTATAAATCCAAGAAACTTGAAATTTCCAAACAGAGAAAAAGAATGGTCGAGCTGCAAAGTTGTGCTTCATGAGCTACCAGATGGTAAAATGGGCTTCCTTTCGTCCTCTTCAGTGAGGAGGCTATCCTCGTCAATAAGATCCATATCGTCATCGATCTGAATTATGGAAGAACTGGTGGCGTCTTTTTTAATGAAAAAGAAGAGCCAATCTTCCATGAAGGCTTCTTTCCGATTATCTATCGCAATCAGATCAATGTGTTACAAGTTGATCTACAATTCGATTTAAATAAAACATCATTCACCAAGACATGATTAGAAATGCAAACAGATTCTCCAATATTGACAGGTATCAGCTTTGATCTGTGAACATATCACATACCACAAGTTGGAGACAGTAAAAACATGTATTGTAATCCATTTGATATCTGGCAAAATACTTTTTTTTACCTATTATGGATGCGGCACAAAGAACAAATCACCGATGACATATCTATTTAATATGACAAACCTCAAGTGATTTCTTAGAGAAGATACAGCTGAAATCAAGTAATCTATACGATGATAAAGTCAAAGGAAAGTGCATTCAAATTACACGGTGACCACTAACCACGATTGACTGGTTAGCTTCAAAAGATTGTACGTCCAAGAAGCCAGCTATAACTAACTTGTGCTGAAGAGAAGAGTTCCCTGTAAGATCACAAACATGTAACATTTATATTGGAAAGTAAGAAACCACCATAGTCACAGATGCAGATTCACTATCTGAAAAGTAAAAACCTCAGAAGTCAAATGAAGGGAGACAGTTCCACAAGGCCTCAATGCTCGTGAGATGTTCACAAGCAATTGAATCATTTGGAAACTCAAGTGACTTCAATATAAAGACGACATAATCAACAGTTGAAGCTTCGAAGGAAATCAGACCTGCCAATAAATGAAATAAACATGAGTCATAAGACAAGGAAATTACAGAATTATCTGCCATTCTCTCTTATCTAATTCTTTAGATTAAGATATCCACCGTGATGTTTCCATTCAGAGCAAAATTGTCTGACGTACCAACGAACTTACAACTGGTAAAAGTAGCAATTGGTTCAACACAATAAAAATCTTATGAACAGGAAACCCATATCAAAACTAAACGATCGTAGCTCCAACGAGCAATAACATCATTGATTGATCAAGATACAAGAAAAAAAGAAGGAACTTACTCTCAGTCGAAGCCTGTGTAATAATCATTGGGTCAAAATTTTCTTTCTTCGCATCCTTCAACGCTCCCACAACCTCACCGAGAGACACAGCTACGCGATCCGTGAGCACGAGCAACTTCTCCGAAGCCATTTTTCATCGACGAACCTTAGGCTATCGGGAAACCCTAACCAAATTATATAAATAGAAAAATTGAAATCAACAAGTGAAATTAGAAATGGTCATCGAGTTACTCCGCCGACTCATTCGTCTCGGCGGCCGTGTTAAATACCACCGTGATGTCTTATTACTAAAAAAAATGGTGCAAAAAAAGTGTGAGACCCAATCATATTTTCAATTTAGAGATAAGACGTCCGTAAGTTTCATTTAAGGATCCAATTTAAGTTTCATTTAGAAAAAAAGATTCATGTGTTACCACTGACCCATGAAGTGTTACCACACTCACATGAAGTATTACCATAGACACATGAAGTATTACCACAGACCCATCTACAGACCCGTGAAGTGTTACCACAAACCCGTGAAGTATTACCATTTACCACATACACATGAAGTGTTATCACAGACCCAGAAGTGGTATTGGGGAACTATGCAGTGGTTCTAAAAAAACTAGGTCCTTAAAAACTATGAATTTTCAAACAAGTATCTGAACTCTAATGGAAACTTAAATGGGGGTCTGAAACGTAAATACCCCAAAAAAATGCCCAATAGATAAGTGGAATAACCATTTTTATTTCTTGGTTATTATACCCTATCCAATTGAGTATAACCCAACTCTCCATCATATTTAACAAACATGTGGTATTTAACCACTACCCCTCCCATGTTGGTAAACCAACACACACACTAGATTATATACATGTGCCACATGTTAAATTTCTATAAGATTTGGATTATACCAATGCGGGCAGGTAAGCCAAGGCATTCACAATTATATCAATACACATATAGCCGGCGTGCAAGGGTAACTAGTATAACAGCTTGTCGTAATGAACCTTGAAATCTGCTTTAACAGGGTAAGTAGTACTGTCAAAATGGGCGGCGGGGCGGGGAACGGGCAAGCCCGCCTACTGGCGGGCCTGTAAAATGAAGGCCTACCCCACCTGCAGGCGGGTAGCGGGCCTTGCAGGCTTAGCCCGCCAGTATTAAAAAATAAAAAATAAATAAAAAATAAAAAAAATTGGAAAAAAATATATAAAATGATAATTTCAATATGAATTATATATCTAATTTATCAACTTCTTTAATATTAATTTTTATTGTTCTTAAAGTTAAAATCATAGTTCAAAAACATAAAAATCAATATAATTATTAGTAAATCTACGACTCCCTCCGTCCACTATCTTTTGTACATTTTACTAAATTGGGCGTTCCACTATCTTTTGTACATTCCTTTTTTAACAAAAACTATCACAAACAATCAATATGATAATATTAAAATTCTTAAAAGACGTGTCAAAATATACACTTTCTTACTACTAATATTCAGTTTCTTAATTCTCGTGCCATATTCCAAATTCCATTTATTACTGGGACGGAGGGAGTATATAAATAATAATATTTTTTTAATTTTGGGCGGGCTACCCGCGGCCCGCCCCGCCAATGCACGCAGCCCACCTCCAAGCGGGCCCTAAAATTTCAAAGCCCGCAGGTCCATGCCCGTTTTGACAGTACTAAGGGTAAGGCTATAAAGATTACCCAAATTCCCGACCAAGCTCGGATTTTCCAACTTGAAATATTATTGTCCTACAAATCGATGCTGGCCAACACCGAAAAGGCAACGACCCTGACAGCGAATTTGCAGATAGGTTTAGACCCACGAGATCTTCGAGGTCCAACTAGGCTTCGAATGCCCTATGGTTGGTTAGTACTGTTCTCATGAAACTAAAAGCTGCGTTACACAAAAATCAATCGGGCAAATTCTTAAGAGCTAAGCTTGTCCGAAAATCAATCAATGTCTTCACACTATAGAACGTGAAACGCAAGGGGTCGACACGGGGAAGACTAAGCATGCATAATTATTTCAAGAACATTATTCAGTTCAGCTGACCAACGGCGAAGTAGTGACGAACCTTTCTAGAACACTGACATTCTTGCGCCCAAATGTTTGATTGAATGCAAGAACCGTGAACAGTTTCAACATAAAGAGTAACCAAGCTAAGTTGATTGTCTAGGGCAGAAGCTAACTCCGTATGATTGCGTCATCCGCTGTGATCCTAGATCACGCCAATCTGCAAGTTCAACCGATGATCAAAGATCGGGCATTCCCTTGCCAGTTTTAGCATCGTATGTGTTCTCCAACACCAACTCCATCGGAGTGTCTTTGGGACCAACTGCAAAACAAACAACGGAGACTTAGAAGTAGGACCAAGATTGCAGTCTAACAAGGTGGTGGTATAAGTGTCTGATTAAATAATCTTCAATTTGCGAATGAGTGGAACTCATGAACATTCACTTCAGATGCTCCAACCTCATTAATGAGATAATGAAAAGGAATTCTTGAAAATTACCCATGGTAGGTCTAGGCGTGCTCCTCATCTTCAAGATTTCAGGGCGAGGCATAATGGAACCCGAAGCTCCGATGCCTCTAGAAACTCGAACTTTGGTTCCATCTTCTAAGTACTTCGTCCCAACCTTGCATGGCTTCCTTCAAGTAAGAACATCTGATGAACAGAAATTCGAAACACCAACGAAAAAACACGTAAAAGTCTAATCCATTTAGATTGTTCTCTTACCCTGTGACAGGATCGAGAACTTGAACATTTGATACATGAAGAGGGGCTTCAACAGAGAAAATCCCACCTTCATGACCTTGTCCTTGCTTTATGTGCTTCTTTACCTACCAATATTTCAAGCACAAAAGATTTAATTAAACTATCTCAGAAGATATCTGCAACTAATCTCTTCAAATCCATGGCCTTAAAATCGAAAAACCAAAACAGTGAAACCAATTCGATTGGCTTCTCACCAAGTTCTTTCCTTCCACAATTACACGATTCTGAGAGCGAATCACGCTTTTAATCAAGCCGGTCTCCCCTCTGTCTTTTCCCCTAATTTCATCACCTGAAAACAGAATTAAGTTGGCACGGACTAATTTCACCAGCAAGCCAATGAATTGCATTTCACTTACATTATCGCCTCTAAGGATCTTCCAGTGATGAATGAGCTTCTGAGCTGCCTTCCAACCCATAACTTGGCCCTGACGAATAATTAGGAATCAATTGAGCAAACAACGAACGAATGAGAAGGTCGAAACATCAACCATACAACTCGGAGATCATAACTGGGAAGAATTTTGAGGTTCACGTAAGGAAAGTGATCTTCGTGGTGGAGTTTTACGAGGGTTTCGTATGGGCCTGAGGTGACTTAACTTGACCTCTAATTGGGTTTATCGGGATCGGCCCAATAAGAAAATGGTTGCTTCTTGGAAGTTTTTGAAGATGGTATAGGATCGGCAAGTGTACGTCAGTTCTCTCTTTTATGTACTGAAGAGTTTTTGAGATTATGGGAAGAAAATACATTACACACACATAATCGAAGATCTGAGTGAAGAAACTCAAGAAATAGAGGAGGGTCTAATGCTGGGAGGGTCTAATGCTGGTTAGTGAATCAGCTCATTCATGTAACCAACAAACAAAGTCTGACTATGTTAACAAGCATTTCTTCACTGCTGTCTTAAGGCCGAGAATTTGGGGACAGAGAATTTGGGGATCGTCATTATACGGACCATAACTAGCAATTTAAGGACATTATAAACGTAACCATAGATATTGTCCCGAAAATTGATCAACTATTAAAGTTATTTCCGTAGAAATGACACCCCATATGACTGAATATACGCCGCGTGTAATGTTTCTAAATTGATTAATTTTGAAAGTTAATGTCCTTAAAATGACAAAAAACACCATAAAATTTATAAAGCCATTTGATTTCTTTCAGAACTACCAAGTGGACTTAGAGGAAGGCGACGTGGTCGTGACTTCGACGGACGGGCTACTCGACAATTTGTTCGACCACGAAATCTCGGCGTCGTCGCAAACTCGCTCGACGAAGACGACAAATCGCCAAAGGTATGTAAGGCTTCGAATCTATTGACTATCGACTTGTAATAATAAAAAACTAACATGTGAAGTGTAGGAAATTGCGGAGATGTTGGCGAGGAGGCGCATGAGATAGGTTTCTCGGGCTTGGGCCGAAGCCCGTTTGCCGAAGAGGCCCGAAACGCCGGTTTTCTGGATACGAAGGCGGCAAGCTCGACGACGTGGCAGTTATCGTATCGTTGTCGAAAACAATTGTGAACCTTAAAAAAGGATTGTAATAAACAATCATATATAATTCTATATATTATATTTTCTTCTAGTCCTAAATCATGAACACTAGGAAGAGATTATGGATGGAAAAAAAATTGAAGATTTGACAGATCTTTGACTAAACTGGCATAATCAACAATGTAATAATATCTAATAATTCTAATTTATCAATTTCCTTACAACGACGATTCTGGCAATGTGATAGATATATGCCTTCCAGGCACATCCAAATAATAAATATTGAAACTTTTCAACTGAAAACAAAGAACCCCAACAAAGAAGAGAGAGAAAAAATGGGAGCCAAGCTATGTCTGCTATGGTTCCTCGTAATCCTTCTTCAATCTGCTTCTGCAAAGTTCATCGTCACAAGTTTGTGGTATAACCCTTCACATTGTTGATTGAAACACTTAATCTCTGTTATAAATAATCTCATTGCATATGCTGCAGTTGAAGTCTTCTTCTTACACAAGGCTATGTAGCACCAAGAAAATCCTCACAGTCAATGGAAAATTCCCAGGACCCACCCTAAAGGCCAACAGAGGAGACACCATAGTCGTCGATTTCCACAACGGTGCAGATTACAACGTAACCCTTCACTGGTCGCGTCGAATCTCATTTTCTTTTTCTTTTTTAATTACCATTGCCATGTTTTTTTTATTCACTCATGCGAAATGTTGTTGTCTAAAAGCATGGAGTGAAGCAGCCGAGGAATCCATGGTCGGACGGTGCAGAGTACATAAACCAGTGCCCTATAAGGCCAGGGAGGAGCTTCACTTACGAAATTCAGCTGACCACCGAAGAAGGGACCGTTTGGTGGCACGCGCACAGCGGTTGGGCTCGAGCCACGGTTCACGGAATGATCGTCGTTTACCCGAGGGTCGGGACGAGCTACCCTTTTCCCCGGCCCTATGCCGAGCTCCCCATTATTCTAGGTAATATCGTTTTCTTCTCGCCGAAGCTGATGTGATCGCCTCGCTAAAAATTTAAGCTTGAAGATAGCGTATCATATTTTAGATTTAAGTTAGGTTTATCACGTCTTGGCTGATTTCTTTTATATCTAGCCCTAAAAAGCGTGAGATTTCAATTAGTGGTGGTTGTGAACTATGGTTCTTTGTCTGATATCATGTTGAATGACAAAGCTTAAATTGAAGGGAGTATATCATAGTTTAAATTTATACAATTTACAACAAAATCGTACGTTCCTCCGCAAGAAACCTAATGTCGATGTCATGAAGGCGAATGGTGGAAAGAGAACGTAATGGAAATCTCGGGAAATGCAAACAAGACGGGAGGCGAACCGATACTATCCGATGCTTACCTTATCAACGGACAGCCTGGAGATCTGTATCCATGCTCGAAACGAGGTAAACATGTTTTTTCTAGTCTGACTGAACGATTACTTCACCTAAGCTTGAAGGGAATGTATCATATATTTAGTTTTTATCTTGTTTAATTGCCATTTGTCGACGTCTCTCACCGCTCATTTCATTTACGTACGTAGGAACGTTTCGGACGAGCATCGAGCCCGGGGAAAACCTACCTCCTCCGAATCGTGAGCGCAATCATGGACGAAGACGTCTTCTTCTCCGTCGCGAGCCACAAGCTCGTCGTCGTAGGAACCGACGGGTTCTACACCAAACCCTTCAACACCGATTACATAATGATCGCTCCGGGACAATCCATGGACGTCTTACTACTCGCAGACCAGCCCCACAACAACAATTCCTATTACATGGCGCCCGAGCCTACGCGAGTGCCTTCGGGGCGGGATTCAAAACTCAACAACGACGGCCATCTTACAATACCATGAAACAAAGTCGTCTGCTCTACTACCGAAACTCCATACTACAACGACACGTCAGCATCTACAGCATTCACGAGGAGAGATGAGGAGCTTAGCGAGCAGAGAACACCCAGTCGAAGTCCCGCGGAAAATCGACACGCACTTACTCATCACCGCCTCGGTAATATTAAATTTCATTATCGGGCACGCTCACATAGGAGGAGAGATAACCCATATAAGAGCTGATGTCTCATTCTAAAACCAACTGGTGATAGATGGAGTTGTCATCTACTAATTATTAGTACAATCCTCCTCAATTAACTGATGTGGGACACATGAGAGTTACTTAGGATTTTCATTCTAACAGGTAAACCTTGTGAACTGCACGAAAGCCTCGCCATGCAACGGCCCCTTCGGCAAGAGATTCTCCGCGAGCTTAAACAACGTGAGCCCGTCGTCATGCCATCGACCGATGTCCTCGGCGCTTATTACAACCGTATCTGCGGCGTCTTCGAGCCAAATTTCCCAAGAAAGCCGCCGAAGGCGTTCGACTACACGGGCGTGAATTTGCCCGGGAGCGTTCTTACACGGGATTCGGGACGAGGGCTCTCGTCCTGGAATATGGCGCAAGCGTGGAGATGGTACTGCAGGGGACTAACGTGTTGGCGAGCGATAACCATCCGATTCACATGCATGGCTACGGTTTTTACGTGGTGGGTTGGGGTTTTGGGAATTTCGACGGGGAAAATGATTCGTTAGGGTATAATCTCGTGGATCCTCCACAGGAAACGACCGTCGGGATTCCGAAGAATGGGTGGGGGGCGATTAGGTTTAGGGCCGATAATCCCGGCGTTTGGCTCATGCATTGCCACCTTGAGAGGCATCAGAGCTGGGGAATGAGCGCGGTTTTTGTTGTGAAAGATGGTCGTGGCGGCGGCGGTGGTGGTGCTAACATGCGCCCACCGCCGAGAAATGTGCCTAAATGCTGAGACAAAGCTATGCGTTATTGTTATCATTTCTTAATAAATATGTTGGTGAGACCGATAATTTAATTTTTCAGTTAAGTAAATTACGCATAGGATTAAAATATTTTTTACTCTTGTAATTTTGAAAAGTAACACTAACTACAGGCAAATTTAATTAAGGGATTGTACTTATAGGGACCATAATTTTTTAAAATTACCAAATTATGAATATACCCTTGATTTCGACAATAGAGCTATTTCGAAAAATTTAGGAAGTGCGCGACAATTACTTTTACAATATTGGGACAATTTAGGATTTCAACGTAAAATAATCCCGAAATTACAAAAGTTACCGTTCTAAATTCACAAATCACACCCTTAAATCAGAGGATTGGAAATAAATTAGCCAGTTTGATATTCTGATATATCGTATTATGCGTACTTGTTTGTCTGCTCACAAGCCAAAGGAGTGATTTGTGTGGATAACGATGCCAATATGACGGTACACTTTTCTCTGAGCTATCTCTACCACGATCCACAGAATGCCGCTCGTCGCCACCACGATCGCCGGCCTCCGTTGCTTGTGCCACCAACATGACTCGTTTTCAAGTCGAGCCTAGACCCAAGCTTTCAGGCGCTGCTGCACGGCCAATTTCGTTGCAGCCTATAACAGCCAATCCTCCACGGATGGCGGCGATGATGACAAGGTCATAATCGTCGGCGCTGGTTTAGCTGGTTTAGCCGCCGCAGCTCGTCTCCAAGCTGATCGAGTGCCGTACACGGTCGTGGAGGCGTCCGATTCTGTCGGCGGACGCGTCCGTACGGATCAATTCGAAGGTTTCACTCTCGATCGAGGGTTTCAGATCCTCATCACGGCGTACCCTGAGGTTCGACGGTTGATTGACCTCGACGCTCGATTTGTGCAGGTTTTACTCAGGCGCGAGGGTTTACTACGGCGGTAAGTTCCCACCGTGGCCGATCCGCTGAGGCATTGGCCGACGCGGTGAATTCGTTGGGGAATCCGATTGGACCGTTTGGGACAAGATGCTGATTGCGTTGACTCGAATTAGGGTATTGACTCGATCGGATAGGGAAATTTTGACAGGGGATGAGGTTAGTACAGTGGATTTGCTGAAGGGGATAGGGTTTTCGGACGCCATCTTACAGAGGTTCTTCATGCCTTTCTTCGGAGGGATTTTTTTCGATAGAGAGCTACAGACAACGTCGAGGTTGTTCGACTTTGTGTTCAAATGTCTTGCTTTGGGGGATAATGCGCTCCCAAGGAAAGGAATCTCAGCAATTCCAGAATATTTAGCAGCCAAATTAGATCAAGAGTCGATCTTATTCAACTCAAGGGTGGTTTCTTTGGATCAAGAGTCGAACGAATCTTTCGTAGTTTGCCTAGAGAACGGAGAGAGACCTTGAAGAGCAACCGAGGAGTGATACTAGCGATCGAACAGTTCGAAGCTGCAAAATTCTTGGCTGGTAAAGTAACAGAAAATCCAATCAAGAAACCCATACGTAGCACGACATGCTTATACTTTTGGACAGAGAGCGAAAACATCCCTAACCAAGACCCAGTTTTGTACCTAAACGGGTCGGGAAAAGGGATAGTGAATAACATGTTCTTTCCCACGAAACGTGGCTCCTTCTTACGCCCCCGCCAGGGAAAGCCTTAGTGTCTGTATCACTCATTGGATCGTACGACGATTCTAGCGAAGAGGATTTGGCGAACAAAGTTGCGGGAGAGTTGTCTGAATGGTTCGGCGAGAAATGGTTGCTTCGTGGAAGTTTTTGAAGATGTATAGGATAGGTTATGCTCAGCCAAATCAATGTCCGCCGACCGATTTAGTTAAGGAGCCGAGGGTGAAGTTAGGGCTTTACGCGTGTGGCGATCATGTGACGAGCGCTACCTTCGACGGCGCATTGGTCTCGGGAAAAAGGGCAGCTGAGGCGCTGTTGAAAGATCGATCTGCTGTCAAAGTGTGAAGAACTATGATGATCTGATGATTCTTTCTCAGGCAAGTGTACGTCAGTTCTTCTTTATGTACTGAGAGTTTGAGATTATGGGAAGAAAATACATTGCACACCAAAATAATCTTGTTTCTTTTTTACTAGAAATCATATTATACGGTAAGTATTGCGTTGGTCAGTCGAGATTTGACAAAGTCAACTTTAATTAATGAATTACTTCCCTAATAGCGTCTCATGGACAAAGCTGTCGTGGAAGTGACGATGTGAAGGTTATGGGTAAGACCGGGACTAATAGTTAACTGTGTGCTCATCTTTTCCTAATATACAAAGTCAATGAAAATAATCAAAACAAACATTCAACTATTTACAAACAAATTCTACTATCGTTTAATTTTAAGATCCGCTATAGGTATCTATGTCTATCTATACTATACACCGTTAGGTTGATGGCGAATTACCGTTGACTTCGAAGCTGCTAAGGGTGATTAGGTGCTAAGAATAAGAAAACAAGGATGATTTGAAAACGATTTTATAGATAAATCAACTTGTTCGTTGAGATCCGTGGCTTTCGTATGGATGCCACACGCCTCTTACTATTATTACATTAGTTGAAAGAAAAAGCACCCGTCATTCGTTTAAGTTTTGTTTCTGAAATTTTATTCTATTCGCGGACTCAAGGGCTTTTGCTTTATAGCAATTTACAAGGCATATTCTTACACATCTCCGTATCTTTATTGTACTTTGATAAGCTTAGCAATCAATATCTCTGTGTGTTGTCAGAGAGAGAGAGAGAGAGAGAGCAAGGAGAGAGATCATAATTATTACATAAACATAGTAAAGAAAACTATTAGCTTAAGGAAGCGTATATATTATCTTCTGCATAAACACCAAAACAGCCCATTAGTAAATATATATTAACCATCAATCAAGTTTTATTTAGAATCCATGGGATCCAATAGCTTTGGTCAATCCATAGGTAATAGCCATGGCAAGCCAGCCGCCAACCACCACTGACGGTGGATCTAGCCACCGGCGCTCCTCCCAAGAGAGCACCCAAACAACCAAACCCTAACAGCGCCACCGTGGAGGCCGCCACCACCACCCCCAACCTCGCCTTGTACTCCTCCACGAAAGCCGCCGCCAAAAGTGGCACCGCCGCCCCAACAGCAAATGCCACCGCCGACGCCCCTGCTGCTCTCAGTGGACTCGGCAACTTCTCTTTCTTCGTCTCATCGAACTCTGTGCATCGCCGTCGACAATTATTAGAATTGAATATATTTGTGCACGCCAAATTTGACAAGCAAAGTGCATTAAATGAGAACAACAGCAAAAAGGAAAACTGAGGGGTCGTCGTCGCTTAAAAACCCTAATCTTCTTTGTTTGTTTAAATTAACATCTCATAATAAAGTATATATTTTATTTTATCACATACCAGCTTTTCCATGCAGTTGTTGCTTCTGCTCTCTTTTGAGCTGAGCATACTCTATGTCGTACTGAGCGTAAACGGACACGAACTCTCCGATGGCCATGCTGCAAGCTCCGGCGACAAGTCCGGCGACTCCAGTGAGAATCATGGTCTTGGCGTCACGTTTTGACGGCGCCGACGCCCATCATGAGGGAGGCCGTGGAGAGCAGGCCGTCGTTGGCGCCTAGGACGGCAGCTCTGAGCCACTGTGCGCGGCCTGAGTAGTCTCGAACGGCGGCTTCCACCACTACAGCGCCGCCGTCGTCGTCATCCTTTTTGTCCTGGGATTCGATATCACGGTCATTTCTAGGCAAGATTTGGCTGTTTTGGGCGATGATCGTCGTCGTCTTCACTTCCATGGATATGCTGATCAAGAACCTTCTAAATAATATTAATTATTTTTTTTTTCTAAGTGAGGAGTGTGGTGGACACACGCCTCTGATGAGGTGGTATATATATAGATAAAAAGAAAAGAAAAAGAGTTAATTAATTAAGTGGGAGACAGCAGATGTGTACTCTTGAATATCGTGGGGAGGTTTCATTTCATGCAATGAGGAATCTGATGCGTTCACACGATATAAAAATTAGTGCATTTCTACGCATTCTTTCTTCTTAGGTGTATACCTTGGGAGTAGGGTTTATGTGGATATCGAAAGTCACATAAAAATATCATATATTTTCTGCAGATACAATTGTATAATAAATATTATGATATAACTTCTCTTATTCTTATTAACATGGTTTGAGCATAATACTACGTGCGATTGTCGAAGGGTTTTTTTTTCCTCGAGAGGCATCAATACTTTCGCCACGTAGTTCGGTTTGGCTTCGTGTCAATTTCATGAATAAACCATGGGCCGTAGGCCCATTTAGGCCCAGCGTGGCCCAATTGTAGTTCTATTGGGCCCTATCATAGAAGAAAATTAGGTAAAGTGGGCCGATTATACCATCCAAGTTATTGAGAAGTGGTCCGTTAGGCCGATTTAGGAGTGGGGCCCAATCTGGTTCTTTATGAGGGTAATTCTGGCAGTACAAAAAAGATTGCTCTGGCAATAGCTTTTTTGGTATGAAGATAAGATCAATGAGCTGTCACACCAGCGAACCGAAGAACGAAGGCTGACGAAAATAGGGACAAATTTAGTATTATTTGGCAAGCAATCTATTTAGGGTTCATACTTCATCCTTTTCAAGAATGCTCAATGCCATAGCATGCTCGTCAGGATTTTGCTTCGAAGTAGAGCATTTTGTAGATTATCCATTCCAGGTCTTGCGATGTTGATGGAAGTGGAGGTGAGATTCGCCTTTGATGAGTGTAGGCGGCAAATCAAAGGGCAATGCATGTAGTGACAAGAGCTATCTATGTTGGAGAAGCTGAGGAAATGGTGGGCAAACGACTGCACCTCTTTTACCCTAAATGGGACAAAGCAATCTCCACGGTAACTTCTGAAACAGGTTTTCGCGTGCCTCCACAACAATACAAGAGTAGTTTCAATGATTTCAACAGTACTTGAAGCGGAATCAGTGGAGCTGGAAAATGGCGTTTCAATTGGCCGAGGTACGTGGAGCTGGCTACAGAATAAAAAGAATGAGGAGAAAAAAGGAGTATTCTTAAGCTTGGAATAGATAGAGCTTGAAAACCGAGAAATTAGTGCTGGTGATTGGTAAATTTTAGCATTCGCTGGTTAGTATCTGAAACTTTGATATATTAGGGTAAATTTTGATGAATTTATATTCATTTATACCAAGAATTGGTACTAGCCTTAATGCTTATTATATAAAGGCTAGTGTGGTGGTGTGTGTGTTGTGGTGTGTGTGTGTGTGTGTGTGTGTGTGTGTGTGTTACACAGTAACAATAACGAATCAGGATAGAGAATAGAGATAGATAAATGACACATAATTGGATAGAACTATGTCATTAAAAGTTTGTAAAAGATTCTTGTATGACTCTAGATAGCATAAGATGTAGCTTTTCTATGACAATTCTATTCAATATTGTGACCTGGATAATGAAACACCTTCATGATAGAAAATGTTAAAGGAAAAACCTGGCGAGACTGAGCCAGTTCCTTAATTACATAATTGAAACTCTCTTTGGATTTGAATCAATTAACATTGTGACAATCTTGATCACGTCGGCTATACCTCCTTGTCACTCTGAATATTATTTTAGTAGTTGGAGAAACTAATTTTGCATTCGCATTTAACACTACTGGATCTTGTATTTATACACACGGATCTCAACGTTGTTCTCCAAGTCATCGGGACCTTGAAGAATGTCGTACTAACGGATACCTAATAACGGCCAAATTGTCGTATCGCTGGCCAACATTCGTTTTAGGCAAATACTGAATTTGTCATGTTTGCTTGTCTATTAACACGCTGAAGTTCATTTTGATCGTTATGGCAGACTTTTAGATGTAACTGAATATTCAATATTGAATTGGTGAATTTCAAGATCATGCTGTCCCTAAATGTGATTATGCTTCTGCTCGTGCATGCAAATACGTAGACGTTCCCTAACTTATATTTTATAGCTTAATTTGAGCACTTACCATCTTAATTACTGTTGTATGCCTGAAACTTTCACAAATGCATACACACAAGATCCTATGTGTTTTGTTTTGTCATTCTCTGAGGAGGTACCAGACTCTGTCCCTTCTCATTCGTCTTATTCGAGAATCTCTAGATTAATGCGCAATGCACCTACTTGTGGTTGTTGCTGGAAATTAAGTGAGCACAAATCCCAATGGAAACCACCTTTGGACACCCGTTTGGGCTTGCTCATTCACTGACACCTGTGTGCTTCGTGTCTTCACTACATCTCTCTGTTATGCCTATTTCTACGCTTGATTTTCTTCAAAGCTACTTAGCTTTACTGTTATGCATGCTCCTTCTGCACCCTGAGCTCTCTTGTCTGATCTTATGAAGCTTCTTTGCAGTCTATGTTTTCTTATACATTCTCGTTCTTCGTTGTTCCTTTTAAGCTGGATCCTTAAGCAGCACAATATTTCCAATCTAAAGTTTGTGAAGAAGTCATTGATCTTTTTCCTTTTTTTTTCCTTTCTGGTGATAGTATTCTGTTTAGTGTTTATGTTATAATATGGAAAACACATATGAGTTGCCTGATGGAGCGGCAGGTTTTGATGCAATTAGTGATGAGGATCTTCAGAGGCTAATCATAGTTGATGATGACGAAAACCCTGATGCTTATATGTCTCTATCTTCACCATGTTATCCCCAGCAAGATCCCAATGCATATATGCCTCAAAGCTCCCCATCATACCCCCAGCAAAACTCCGATGCCTTCCTTTTGATATTGATGGTCTACCAGAAAACTTACCCTTGTGAGAACCCTTACTATCTCGTCGAAGAAACCCATTGGCCGAATCTTGAAGGCGATGTGAATCTGCAGGTGGAGAACGACCCAAAGAGCCCAGAAAAAGGGTGGCAGCGCATAAAATGGACTGATGCTATGGTCAAGCTATTGATCGATCAGCATTGTTTCTTACGTTGGGTGGGATGCTGTGGTTCTTCTTCTTCGAGCAGCAATCCCTCTAATGAAGGATCTCATTTGCTGACCCCCGTAAAAGGCAAATGGAAGGTGATCTCCAACCTAATGGTCGAGAGAGGTTTTCATGGTATCACCCCATCAGTGCGAAGATAAGTTCAACGTTCTCTGCCAGAAGTTCAAGAGACTGAACGAAGTACTGGGGAGATTCAACGCCCTCACTGCTGTGAAGAACCCATCCCTTTTGCAGGCTATGAACGTCCCAAACAAGGCTAAAGCTGAGCTGAGAAAGATCTTGAGCTGCAAGCACTTGTTTTTCGAAGAGATGTGCTCTTACTTCGACGGGGACCGAGCCCATCTTCCCCACGACGAAAACCCTGCAAAAGTCAGTGCAGTACGCTCTTAAAGGTAAGGCAAGGTATAGGTACTCGAAAGAGTTTCTTGATAAGTATACACAGAAAGGTCTGAGGCGTAGAGAACATGGAGGAAATGCTATGGATATCGATCAATCTTGTCATCAAGGAAACGAACGTATAGCTCCTCCATTAGCTGCTGTTGAAGGGCAAAGCAATGGCACGAGCCCTGATTTACAGGCAAGGTTATTGCGGGTGAAAGAGAGGACGCTTCAGATAGAGAAGGAGATGCTCGAACTTGAAACCATGAGGTTTCAGTGGCTGAGAATGTGCGAAGAAGAAGACAAAGAAATCCATCAGATGAAGATTCGTAACGACTTAATGAGGCTGGAAAACGAACGTTTTAGGCTTGAGATTGAATCCAAGGAAATGGGACGTCGCAGTCGTTCCAAGTAACTTTTTTTTCTTCGGGATTTATGCGAGTCTTTTGTCTAAGTTTGTGTCAGTCGTTTTGTTTCGTTCGTTGTTTAGTTTTCTGTTGTGAAGTTGTGACGTTTTCGGGTTTTTACCGGTCGCTGTGTGCTGCTACTGTGAATTACGGGTTTGATACGATTAATGAGTAAATCTTTGTGTTGTTATTGTGGAGAAGGAAAATATTTGGATTTTCGTATAAATCATTATTGGGTACAGTAATGAAAAGCACATTTATGAGCTTAAATAATAATAATTTGAGTTTAAAATGTATTGAATCAAATTACAATACATTAAGGGGTGTTTGTTTCTGGTGATCCAACATCACGGTGATACTTACATACCGTAATGTGAATATCACCGTGTTTGTTTTGGGTGATATTTTATTTTGCATATGAAGGTGATATAGAATATTGTGTTCGTCTAATCATGGTGATGTGAAGGGTGATATTCGTAATGTCATATTTAACCCTACGAATACTATATAGATTATGCGGGTTATATATATATATATATATATATATATATATAGATATATGAGATGATATAGAGCTGTCAAACGGGCCGGTGGGGCGGGCCGGCTCGTTACCCGCCAACTGGCGGGGCGGGCACAGGTAAGCCCGCCTTCTGGCCGGCCAGAGAAAGGGAATATAAAAAGAGAAAATTTTATAAAATAGGAAAATAATTTAAAAAAGAAGATTTTTAATTAAAAAATTTGTAATTTAGTTCTAACTCTTTAATAATAATTTATTTATTTTATTAAACTTATGTCCACTAAAAATATATTTAAAAATATACAAGATACATAAGTTATTTAAACATATTATTTAATATAAAAATTAATATTTTTAATTCTAGCGGGCTTGCCCGCGGCCCGCCCCGCCAAAATTACACAGCCCGGCCCGGCACTTTGGCGGGCATGCCCGCTCTAGATATATGATATTTACATAATAATGATTACTATTTTAATATGGAGTTTAATTTCTTTTAAGAATAATAATATTTTATATATAAACAATATAATGATTTATTATTAAATTTATTATTTTGAGATACAAAATTTAATTATATAATTTAAAATATGAATAAGGATATATTATGTATAAATGCTAAGGGATAATGTTGTCCAAAATAAAAATTTGAAAGATCACAGTGACATTATCACCGTGATGTAAGATTACCTAGTTTTTTAGGGGTAAGATAGAATATTCGTCACCTAGGTGAGCCGTCATTACGGTGATGACATCACATACGCCAAAAGAACATGGTGATGATTACACATAAGAGGATCATCGCAAAACAAACACAGCTCTAAAGATGACGTGTATATGATTATATATATATATATATATATATATATCTATAATAAATCTCAAACTACTCGCACTAGCTAACCAACGCAACACGCCAAACTGACTTCGTATGTGCTTTGCTTACGTCTCTAAATATTTGATAATCTTTCTATAAACCTAAATCCCAAATACAATTTTTGCTGAGAAGTTGACCTCTAAACAGTGTTTTTGTGCCTACACATTTGGCCATCCTCTACACAGAGAGAGAGAGAGAGAGAGAGAGAGAGAGAGAGAGAGAGACTAGCTCTTGCCCGCCCGGCCTTCGGTCAAGGACATAATAAAAGAAAACTAAATAAAAAAACAGACATAAATTATCAACTCACTAACCAAACCAAACCAAAGTCGAGAAGATTAAAACATTGCATTAAATACAATTTGCCTTTTCAACTTTTTAGTTTTTTTTTTACATAATTCGTGTTTTCCGACCTTTTAACGGAACCTCCTCCTTCCTTAATCTTCTCTCCGACCTGGTTCTTGAGCTCGATTTCATCTTTTCAACTTTAAGATTTGATTTTCAAGCTGGGAATTTTGTTTGAGGGGTTCGAGTTCAAGGCCTGATTAGCTTCAGGGACTGATTTGGCTTAAAAAACTTTTGGGGTTTGTTTTCTTTGCAGATCTTTGTGATAGATATCGTTTGAGCTCTTCTTGCTATAAAAGCAGGTTAGCAGCTTTCTTTCTTAGAAGCTATTCAAGTATTTTGCTATATAGTTTTTCTGTCACTATTTTTCTCCAATATAGCATCTTCGTTTGATATCTGCTTGCTTACTCTTACTTAACCGTTAAATCATGGTCTTTCTGTAATGGGTTGGTTTGTTTCTTAGGTATAACATCATAATAGTTTGTAAGACTGTGTTAAGTTGAAATTATTACAGAATTTCTGATGAAATTAGTCTGTGGCTTATTATTGTTCCATCTTTTGCTCGGTTTCTTTCAGATTCACTGAGTTGGCTTTCAACGATCACATACTGAAACCAAGAAGAAAGAATCCGAGAACACAACCCAACTTTCTTACACACTTCGAAGAAGTTCGATGTCTTTTCGAAGCATAGCTCGGGACCTAAGAGACAGTTTCGGGAGCTTATCGAGGCGAAGCTTCGACCTGAGGCTCTCGGGCCATCAAAGGGGAAAATCATACGGCGCTTCTTTCAGAGAACTAAACGATCAGCCATTGGTAGTTCAAAACAGTCCCTGGGCAAATCTCCCGCCCGAGCTCCTCTACGATGTGATTAAGAGGTTGGAAGAGAGCGAAAGCACTTGGCCCGCTCGAAAAAACGTCGTTTCTTGCGCTGGCGTTTGCAGATCTTGGAGGAGCATGTGTGAGGAATTAGTCAAAAGCCCCGAGTTTTGTGGGAAGATCACTTTCCCATTTCTCTGAAGCAGGTCGGTTAGTTGAGTTATCAATGCATGTCGATGACCGAAAATTGCTGAGTTTTGAGGTATTTTTTTGCGTTGTTTTTAGCCTGGGTTTCGAGATGGGACGATACAGTGCTTCATAAAGCGGGAAAACTCTAACCTAACGTATCGGCTTTACTTATGCCTCAGTCAAGGTATGTCTCATTTCATATCAAAGCTCTTCATCTTTCTTGACCTTCTGCTTATTTTTTTTTTCGGTATATGATTTTCTTTTTTCTTCTTGTTGAAATTTATCGCAGCTTTGCTAGCCGAGAACGGGAAATTCCTCCTCTCTGCGAAAAGAACACGTCGAACCACTTGTACGGAGTACGTAATCTCAATGGATTCGGGAAATATTTCAAGATCGAGCAGCACGTATATTGGAAAACTGAGGTAAAAAATCCAATCTTTTAATCACCCTTTTTGTTAATCTCTGGAACCCTTCTTCAACGAGGTAAAAAAAGACCAATCTTTTTTTACCCTTTGTCTTAATCTCTTCCAAAAACCGTTATCTGAACAAGGTTTAAAAAAACCAATCTTTTAATTACCCTTTATCTTAATCTAAAAAAAAAAACAGATCTTTTAATACCCTTCATCTTAACCTCTTCAAAAGGTTTCTACGCGATCTACGACACAACATCTGAATTCGTTAATTTAATTTCCTCGTAGGTCGAATTTTCTCGGGACGAAGTTCGTAATCAACGACACTCAGCCGCCCCACCAATCTTCTAACTCCCATGCACCCAGCCTGGAAAAACGAGCAGAAGGTTCATCAACTCGAAGAAAGTCTCCCCAAAGTTCCCAGTGGAAATTACAGCATCGCCCTCATCACCTACGAGCTCAACGTCCTCGGTACTCGGGGCCCACGGAAGATGAACTGCGTCATGCACTCGATCCCAGCCTCGTCGCTCGAGCCCGGCGGGTCCGTCCCGGGCCAGCCCGAGCTCGCCCCTCGGGCCCTCGAGGACTCCTTTCGGAGCGTTCTTTTTCCAAGTCCATGGATCGCTCCGCTGATTTCAGCAGCTCGAGGTTTTCAGACATAGCCGGCGAGTATTCTAACCCTAACCAAGGAGACGAGGATAAGGGGAGGAGTATTACGCCTTGGTGTTGAAGAACAAAGCGCCACGCTGGCACGAGCAGCTTCAGTGCTGGTGCCTGAATTTTTCGGGGGCGGGTGACGGTTTGGCTTCTGTGAAGAACTTCCAGCTCATCGCCGCCGGCGGTGCTCCGGCGCCGGCTCCGGCGAGGCAGGGCGGCGGCGGCGGCCAGGCGAGCCAGGGTGGGTCGTCGGACCACGATAAGGTTATACTTCAGTTTGGAAAGGTTGGGAAGGATATGTTCACTATGGATTATAGGTATCCTTTGTCGGCGTTTTCAGGCGTTTGCGATTTGCTTGAGTAGCTTCGATACCAAATTGGCCTGCGAATGAAACGTTGGTGCGGTCGACGGATTGTGAACACAAAAGTGATCGTTTGAACTTTGATGTAATTTTAGCTTATGTGTATGTGTAACTTTCTCTTTAGTAATTGAGAGGAGATTTGCTGTTGTGGTTTCTTTTCTTTTTCTAAAATTAAAATAGAATCGAAACACTTACATATAACATATATATTAGTATAGATGTTGGCACACCCTATACGTGCACATGAAAAAAAAATTGACAAGAGGTTTTGTTCCGATTTTGATTTTAATATTTAGTTAGAAAAATAAGCATTTTACCAAAAATAGAATAGGCAGTTTCGTTAGGCTAAAGAAACGTGACCTGCTATTTATTTTTTATTTTACAACTTTCAATTTGAATAAATTTTTGATTGGTTAATAGATACACCATAAACAGTTTTTTAACTCATCCTCACCATTAATATAAGAGTATATATTTTTATTTCAGATGGGCTTGCACCTCCCATCAAGTTTTAGGACTTAGAAAAAAATTATTCTTATTTTATTAAGCGTGAGTGGTAGTATAAATTGCTATTTGGCCAAAAAAATCAATAAAAAAAACACTAATTTCTTTTCATTACTATTTATAGTTAATGATTTTTTAGCTAGTTACTATTAAATTTAGTTACAATTTGCATTAATATTTTAAATTAAATAAATTACTATAACTTTGTTTATTATTGATATATTATTGATGAAGTACTAAGTATATTAACAATGAAGATAGATAAATGGATATATCGGGCCTAATTAAACTGCCCATAATAATATTTTTGGGCCCAATTTAATTAAATTAGAAAACACAGTTCAAGGGCTATAAATAGTTCCCAGCAATTGTAGGGTTTTGGAGATCTTACAGGGCGGAGGGCGGAGGCACAAGAAGGTACTCCGCCGTTGTCAGCTCTCTCGCCTCAGATTCTGATTTCTGCAACTATTTTTTCTTGATTATTTTTGGTTTGAACACTTTGCAAGCTCGAGTTTGAACATGTTTGTGTCTTGATTCGATTAGATGCAATGTACTCGTAGTCACCTTTCTGTTCTTATTCCCAGGTTGGAAGAGTGAAAATGTCGCATAGGAAGTTTGAGCACCCAAGGCATGGTTCGCTCGGTTCCTTCCGAGGAAACGAGCTTCACGGCACAGGGGAAAGGGTAAAAAAAAAGCAGCCTTGTTACCTTTATACGCAGTTGTATGTGCATGATAGTTATTTTCTTGTTGATATCTCCTAATGCTGGAGATTTAAGAAAGTGAAGTTCTATGTATGTGTTTGTCCAATGAGTTTTCTCATTAATCGTGTTGTAGCTGTGTATTTATGGTTGTGAATGATGCAGTGAAGGCCTTCCCTAAGGATGATCCCACCAAGCCTTGCAAGCTCACGGCATTCCTAGGTTACAAGGCTGGGATGACCCACATCGTCAGAGAGGTCGAGAAACCTGGGTCAAGTAAGTTGTACCATTGTCTCTTTCTGTGCATCTGTCATGTTAAAGAACTTCCTTTTTGGTCTTGGAAACTTTGATCTCTGCCTACATTGAGATTTCAAGATTTGATCAACTTTTTCTTGGCCTCGTGGGTGTAATATTCCGTGCCTTTCCTTGATTCTGATGCCACCTTATTCTGTAGACATTGATGTCGTGTCACTGATGTGAGATGATTATTGCAGAACTTCACAAGAAGGAAACTTGTGAAGCTGTTACGATCGTTGAGACCCCACCGATGGTAATCGTCGGTGTGGTTGGGTATGTGAAGACTCCTCGCGGTCTTCGCTGCCTCAACACTGTTTGGGCTCAGCATCTGAGTGAAGAGGTCAGGAGAAGGTTCTACAAGAATTGGTACAAGTCCAAGAAGAAGGCTTTCACCAAGTATTCGAAGAAGCTTGAGACTGATGAAGGAAAGAAGGATATCCAGGCACAACTCGAGAAACTCAAGAAGTATTCGTCCGTCATCCGTGTCTTGGCCCACACTCAGGTACCAAATCACTTCTCACGCTAACAAAATTTAAACGTCCCAAGTTGTGATTCAAAGTTGAGCTATTAGTTTCTTTTTCATTATCGAGTCACAATTTTTCGTGCAGATAAGGAAGATGAAGGGCTTGAAACAGAAAAAGGCCCACATAATGGAAATTCAAGTGAACGGTGGAACAGTATCCCAAAAGGTCGACTTTGCTTATGGTTTCTTGAGAAACAAGTCCCTATCGATGCCGTTTTCCAAAAGGATGAGATGATCGACATCATTGGCGTGACGAGGGTAAAGGTTACGAAGGGGTTGTTACACGTTGGGGTGTGACCCGTTTGCCTCGCAAGACCCACAGAGGTCTTCGCAAGGTGGCTTGTATCGGTCTTGGCATCCTGCTAGGGTTTCCTTCACGGTTGCCAGGGCGGGTCAAAATGGCTACCACCACCGTACTGAGATGAACAAGAAGATCTATAAACTTGGCAAGGCGGGGGGAGCGAAGAATTCGGCGCCAGCACAGAGTTTGACAGGTTGGAAGCCCTAAATTTTCTACCATTCGAATGAAAGAAATTGATCGATAATGAAGAATCATAATATAATGGTCACACTTTTATTACGACAGGACGGAGAAAGACATTACTCCAATGGGTGGATTCCCTCACTACGGTGTGGTGAAGGGCGACTACTTAATGATCAAGGGGTGCTGTGTTGGTCCTAAGAAGAGGGTCGTAACTCTTCGTCAGTCTCTTCTGAAGCAGACTTCCGACTTGCTCTTGAAGAGATTAAGCTCAAATTCATCGACACATCTTCCAAGTTTGGACACGGCCGTTTCCAGACAACCCAGGAGAAGCAGAAGTTCTTCGGTCGTCTCAAAGCTTAGAACTTTTTCTTACATTCTTGAAAGAATTCGGGTTCATGTATGGTTATGGACCATACTTGCCCTAATTTCGTCTGTTTTTGTTGGAAGAGTCTTTCGAAGTGCCTTGCTTATTCCGAATGATACATACAATTACTACTTTTCATGTTGTGGCATTTTGATTTTTTGCCTTTATGATGTTCAAAATTGAAGACACTTTCGGCATATAATCTCTCATAAATCAAAACAAGGGAGAAATAGCATTGGTCTAACAAACAATACATAGAAATATAGAGAAAATCGAGATCCTACACACCATCAGTGCTTAAAGAAACTTGAAAGGATGCAAAATAACAGCTTAAACATTTGAATCAAAGACTTGACTCTTCTTTCGTATCCTCAAAGGGACTACGGTTTTCACGTTTACCGTTTCGACAATCCTCTGTTCGTCGACGCCCAAAACATCATCGATCATATCATCTTCAGCAGCATTGATGTCTTCTACATCGTCCTCATCTTCGTTATTACCTTGGCAAGGGATATTCCTAGTCTTGGCCCATGCTCAAGCTGATGGGTTTCTAGTTCTTTGTCCATGGTTTCCTGTAAATTAGCCATGTCATCGGTGTTTCCTCTCTTACCTTTTCTACCATTTTGCCACCTTTCTATCTCAGTGTCGACGTTTGCTACGTACTGTTCAGCAATCTGCTTTTGGTACTGAGATAGTTCCTCTCTCCTCGCAACTTTCCACTCTTGAAACATCTACAAAAAGTCGCCAAGTGTAAGAGCCTTAGTGAGCTTAAGGAAGAGAGAGAGAGAGAGAGAGAGAGAGAGACCTGCTCTTTCTGTTGGTCAAGCAAGGTTTTATCTTCTTCATAGGTTTGGTAAACATGTAATAAATGGGTGGCTCTGCTTTTGTCCTGTAAGTACAGAACATGGGGGAAGGAGAGGTCAAAAACATCTATGAAATCCACCAAAGATGAACCTAAAATTATTAAGCAGAAATGCTCGCCATTAAGCTAGATCGACTATCTGTACATGAACGAACACTTATCTTATCTCAACAAAATTGGAATATTGATACTTTGGACCAAATTAGAAATAACCTGTGCCACATGAACGAGAAAAAAGTCAAAGAAAAAACAAACAAAATAGAGGGTATATATAATCATACCCCAAGGCAAGGCAAAGAAGAAAAAAGAGTGAAATATAATCTACCTGTGAAATTTCCAAGTTTTCGCTGATGCTCGCTCCAGCGAAGAAATAACAATTCTAACTTCTTTTTCCTCCGCCTTAGCAGCGATACGAGCTCTGAGAGTCTGGCACAGAAAAAACAGACATCAGCGGGAAGAAAAGCTGCGAGAAAGAAGCGTATTGTATTGATAATAATGTAATTCAATAAACTTATTCAAGATTTAGCATCAAAGAGGATAGCGATCCATAATATCCACAAACCAAATCCCTCTTCCGCTTTTCAGCAATCTGTTCACGCTCCTGTTGCCTCAGCTTCTCACTTTCTTCACGTGCCTTTTCCTCAGCCTGCCCAGTCAACAATTAATTGAATAGAAATGTCGAAACTGATAATTGCTAGTCATAAACGTAGTTATAGACCTCACTGATACTATTATTCTATGCAAGAAAATCCGCAAATGAAGATCGAGGAGAATAAAGCTCACCCTTTTCATAGAGTCCGATCTTCGCATATACGCTTCTGTACCAGACCGCTGCATGTCTTCTTTCCTGAACCTCTGAAAGTTGAAAAACAAAATTATAATGAAAAGATGTAATACTGGGTATTGAAGAGTATAATGTCAACAATTCAGCTAACTGCATGATGAAATTTACAAAATACCGTTAAGCATGACGAAGAATAACATATCCTGGAATTTAAAAAAGAAAAAGCAGCAAACGACTTTTCCGGAGGCAACAAAACAATATACCTCCAATGTTCCAAGGAGCTGGCCGAGCATCCTTTTATTTCTATTAACCAAGCTCGGGTCTTCATTTTTAGGCAACACTCTCGGCACATGTTCTGCGGGAGGGATGTCCTAGACGATTGAATACAACTTGTCAAAAGATAAATTACTTCAATTGAGGAACTAAATGCAAAGTTTCCTCCTTAAGCAACAGAAGTATTGAACTACGTTTGTTTGGCCTTACATCACCGTCTCTTCGGGACCTATTAGGCTGATATTTTACACCACGACTCATGTCAGCAATATTCCCATTTACAGCAGCAGTACCGCTCTTTTCCACGCCATTTGCAACATAACTTTCCCCTTCGATCTCCCCCTCCTCGACCTAAATTGGAAACAACCCAATCCGTCAAGAACCGCCAAATCTTCTAATCCACAAATCAATATAGACAAACAAAAAAAGTAAATAAAAATGTTCTGATTAACCCCAAACCTTCACCACAGCAGAAGACAGCCTTCTCTTAGCAGGAGGCTGATCCTCCAGCTCGCTCTTTCCCCCTAAAACATCAATTAAAATCAAACTCATTACCAACCAAAACACGCAGCAGTTAAACAACAATCTAGCTAAGAAACTAAAAGAAATTAAACAAACAGAACAGTGAGAATTAGTAATTACAGGTCGAAAAAAGCCACGCTTCCGAGGTCCAGCTCCGCCTAATTGGCCGCCGCCGCGGCGAATTCCTCTCGGATCACGAAGACGCTCAGTAATCTGCGCCACGCATGGTAAGAAAAAAAAATCTTGTCGACCATCGTTTAAACAGAGGGGAAAAAATGGGACGAGTAATACCTGTCGCTGCTCTCGTTGTAGTTCGTCGATCTCCTTGCGGAGTTCTTCCTCCGTTTTCTCAGCCATTACTGCGCTGCCGTCCATTGAGTATGTCGGCTCGGTGGTGTTTTTGCCTCCCTGAAACTGCAAGTAGGGTAAAACCCTTGTTCGTCTCCCTTTTGTGTCCCAAATCATAATATATTCAAATTCGAGTCCCAAATAATAATTACAGAGAGAAATTGCCCAATCATTAATAAATGTCGCAAAAAAAGGAAAAACAAACACAAAGCAATAATATTAATTTACACTAGTATTCCTGCACTCAATGCTCAAATGCGTGTGTAATATCATATTAACGAAAATTGATTTATTATTAAATTAAATGTATAAGTATAATCTATACTATTATACTCCCTCCGTCCCAAAAGTTTTCGTACATTTTACTAAATCGGGCGTCCCACTTCTTTTGTACATTTCCTTATTTAGCAAAAAACCTATCACAAACAATCAATATAATAATATTAAATATTCTTAAAGACGTGCCAAAATATACACTTTTTACCTTTCCAACACACTATATTATTAAAATATTCAGTTTTTTAATTGCGTGCCGCATCCCAAATGTCCAAAAGAATCGGGACAGAGGGAGTATAATTGGTGAGGGGTGTATAAAAACTGCCTCAATTTTGTATGTAAATTATTTGCAATTATTTATAATTTAATTAACTAAGTAATTTTCATATCACTTTTAATTTTTTTATTTGCTGTACTTATGCCTCTAAAACTATTTTTTTTTATATATTTGAAATTTATATTTCATCTTAAACAGTAGAAATTGTGATTTTAAAATTTAAATAATTTCAATATAATTATTCAATATAATTATATTTTAAGCACACACATCGGGTGTGCAAGAAAGTCTAGTTATCATAGTAAGGCAATAATAAAATAGTAAGTGGTTTTCTTTTTTCTTTTATTTACAATTTTTTCTAATAAGGCTGAGAAATCAATTGAACGATTTAAGCGAACCCCTTACATTTAATAAAATAGTATAAATGCTACAAATAAACATATCATGATAATAGTCACGAGGAGGATAAAGCTTCCAACCCTATAGAGATTAAAAAAATAGAAGAAGCTAGAAAAATGGTTTCCTAAATATATTTTGCAACTATTCATTAATGTTGAACTTAACAACATATTATCAGTTCTTTCAATATATAGTTTTTATTTGGGTTGAATTTTCTATTGACGTGGAACAATAACGTGGTAAGGACCATTCAACGGGCACCACAACCAAGTTCCTCGTGAATCGTGATGAATACAGAAAATCTATCTAAAATAATAATAATAGTATTATTCTTTGGTCGTCTAGTTTTGATTTTAGTTTGAAGAGCTTTTTGTATTATTATTTAATAACCAATCAACAAAGAAAGAAAATAGGGCAAATGAAACATTCACAATATCACAGCACGCATTCACGGCGAACAAGAAAACACCAAACACACAACAAAGCACACCCTCAAACGATTACTCAAACGCATTAGCGTACATCATTTTGATCTGCTAATCTACGTTCCACGCACAATAACGCACAGTTCCACGCCACCGCTGATCACATAGCATGCAGAAAGAGCCCTGAGATTGCGGGTGATAGGTGAAATAGGCGAGCCTTGTTGTTTCTTTATATGTAGGAAATTCGTGGACGACTCTCATAGGATTCTCAGACGCTGTAACGAGAGCTTTCATCGAGGCATTTTCTTTTTTTGGAGTGAGGGTTTTTATATGCAATTTTGGGCGTTTATTTCTGACCGAGACGATTGGAATCTTTTTTCGCCTCTTTTTGGCTCGTCTATGTGTATGAGCTGTTTCTGAATTCCTTTATTGTTGACGTTGTTTTTCGGGGCTGATTCAGATGTGTTGGATTTGTGGGATTTTGCTTTGGTAGCCTTCTTTCCGTTGCTACTGGGTGCAATATCGGGTCTAGGGTTTGACTGCGTTTTCTAAGGATTGAAGAGTTTTATGTGTCAATATTGTTCAAGCAGGTGATTAATATTGCTCTGCGGAAACCTGTTTCTATTATACATCTGAGGGTCCTGTTGCCTTGTTACTCTCTTCAGCATTGAGGCCTGAGGAAAATTTGTGATGATATTTCTCTGACGATTGTAGGTGATTGAAGTTTTTACAGTTAGGGAGGGTTAAGCAAAACTTTACTTATATAGGTGAAGTTTTGATTCTTTGATGTGGGTGAGTTTCGTTTGGAGGACTAGCTGCTTGCTACGTTGATGTTGGAGAGGGCGTTGACAACTAGGAAAGGCTGAAATACTAGTAGATATATCAAAAGTGGATAGGAATTCTTCTGAAATTTTTGTCAAGGATTAGATTTTGTTTGTCTTTCAAAAGTGTGGTGTTAGTCTTAGACGCGGACTGGCATGTGGCATTCGCTTCATGATTATTTACTCGGAGGGGACAAGTCATAGTACACGTGATTCAGTTTATCGTATCTGATGATGTTTAACGCTAGTTATGGCAAGAAGTGAGCCCACATTAATCCCAGAATGGTTGAAAAATGCTGGAAACTCGAATGGCGGCTTATCACAATTAAGTAATCTTTTTTATCTTTAACAATCATCTTGCTTCAAGCATTTACAATGATTTGTCACACAGTTAGATTTTAACAGTAATTTTTTGTAATGCAGATAATCACACTGATTCAGGGTTTGCGAGGAACAATTCATTTGTGAACCATAATGATCGTGATTCTGGACGATATTTATCCAGTTCTGAGAGAACCGCCTCTTCTTATTTTCGACGGAGTTCTAGTAGTAATGGATCTGGTAGAATGAGAAGTCAGGGTAATTTTGGTAGGAACCATCGCGAAAGGGACAGGGATAAGGACACATTTCATGGTGATAAAGACAAGATAGTTTTGCGGGACCCACGTGTATGGGACTTTCCAGACACTTCGACAGACCTATTATCGAGCAAATTTGAGAGGGGTGGCTTACGACATTCGCAGTCTACTATTTCAGGAAAACGTGGGGAGACATGGCCCAAGAAAGTTGTCAACGACAAAAAAATGAGAATGGGCATAGTACTAATAAGGGCGATGTGCTTTACAAGACTGGTTCTGTTGGAAAGCCGAACAACCAAAACTTTGAGAGAGATTTCCCATCCCTGGGTGCAGATGGAAAGAAGGTTGCTTCAGATATTGACAGAGTCTCATCCCCTGGCTTAGGTTCTGCTCTTCAGAGTCTTCCTATCGGTACTTCTGTAAAGTTAGGTGGAGAGAAATGGACATCGGCTTTGGCGGAGGTCCCAGTGTTAGAGGGAAGCAGTGAAACTGGTACGTTGACTGTGCAACAAAACACAGGTTCAAAATCAATTGCTGCAGGTCTGAACATGGCAGAAGCTGTATTATTAGGTCCTAGTCGTGCCCGGACTCCTCCTCAGGTATGTTTTCCTTGTCCTAATATCGTGGAAATATAGTTGTCCATGACTGAGATTTCCCAATTGTTTTCCTCTTGCAGTCATCTGAAACTCAGAAGCTGGAAGAATTGGTTATTAAACAATCCAGGCAATTAGTTCCTCTGACTCCCTCACTACCGAAAACTTTGGTAAGAGTAAACCTATTGTCTCTTAGATATATGATTTCTTAAAAAAGTGCTTGAAAAAATTGTGTGCAAGCTAGTTATTCTCTATACTCTAGTTACTTATTTTATAAATAAAAATTTACTAACTTGCTATTATCAATAAGATGATAGGCTTTTGATTCTCCGTGGTCTTTCACCTCTGCCATCCATGTTAATTGTGGGGCTCAACTAGTATTGTCTCACTTAATTGATAAAATCAAAATTTCCACAGCATATTATATGAGTTCAAGGAATTATGGAATATGAGCAAATATCTTTTGGCATTTTTTCGCCAATTAGGATGCATTCTTGTGAAATTATTAGGATGACCATAGATAGCAGTTTGGTGTTTCTCCACACACTCACTTCTCAGTTTAGTTGTACTGCAAGTACGTTAATGTTCTTTTCTGTTGTCACAGCTCTTTTGGATATGGCATTCCTTTGTTTTGTGTTAATCATTTATATTACGATACAGGTGTCAATTTCTTCAGATAAACAGAAAAACAAAGCGAGCCAACACCAGTTTCCCGCCTCATCTTCACCTTCTCTTAATCACTCACCCCGTGGTGTACCTGCTATGGGCAGCGTTTTGAAGGAATCTGATGTGGGAAAGCTTCATGTTCTGAAATCTGGGCTAGAGAAAAATGGTGGCACGGATAAGTCAAGTCCAAAAAATGTCGGCGCAGCAAGAAATTCTACAGTTTCTTCTGCATCTGCTTCAGTCACTAGGGTCCCACCAGTTAAATCGGCCCCTGATCGTAGTAAATTTCCGTTAACAGTACTGGAGAGAAAGCCCACATACCAAGCAAAAACTCGAAATGATTTCTTCAACTCAGTGAGGAAGCAATCTAAAGGGAACTCATATTCTCCTGATTCGAACATGTCAAACTCATCCGATCAAGACACTTCTCCATCCTTGTCAGACAAGTTTTCTGAAATCGAAGTTGCTGCTACCGCCTGTGATTCTCCTCAGCTTGAGATGAACAAGACGACGAGTTTAAAACTTGGGAGAATCACTCTTCCGTTCGTGGAGATGAAGTGACATCTAATAATAACGGTGATGGCTGTGACGTTCCAAGTGGAAAGAAAAACTGTGGCTCTGATCCTATTATTTCCGAGGAAGAAGAGGCTGCCTTTCTACGCTCTTTGGGCTGGGAGGAAAACGACGATGAAGAGGGCGGTCTCACTGAAGAAGAAATCAGTGATTTCTACCGGGATTTTAGTAAGGTATTTTTCCTTTTACTGAAGAGAAAATCACTTCGTGCATGTGTAAATCAGACTGTTCCTACTATTGATGTTGGCGTTTTTCATTTTTCCCTCTCAGTATATTATCAATTCGGATACATCCCTTGGATTTTGCAAGGTGTGAAGCACAAGTTGCTGCTGCTGCCTCAATTGAGTGGTGGATTGAGTTCAACTGATGCTAAGATGGAGTCTTGATTTTGCTGTGAGTTACGCATTTTGATGGAGAGAGAGAGAGAGAGAGAGAGGAGAGAGAGAGAGAGAGAGAGAGAGACGTGTGTGTTCTTTTGATGAAACAAAACCAGTGAAGCTGTTGATACTTGTTCCTGGATTTTTCTCCTGTGAAGAAAAATAGAAACATGTTCTTCGATGAAAATGCTTCATAATATTGCTTTATGTCTGTTGTAAAAAGTCTTTGTTTTTGAAGAAATTTAGCCGAGAAGTCTTTGATGTGTGTTTATTATACCTATCTCCAACCGACAAACTCTATTCTCAACTCAAAATTCAGTAATTTTTCTCCAATTGACAAATTGATTCTCAAATCAAAGATTATTATTTTAATGTTTTCTTCTATTCAATTTTTTAATATTACCACTATAATTTAAAATTTTATAAATTAGACCACACTAGTATTCTAAATTGGATTGAAAAAAAAATAATTTCACAACATTAATAATAGGCGAATTTATAGAAAAATACCCACTTGTAAAATTTGCAAGTCAGTACCCATGTCAGAATTTTTTTTTGGATAAGTACCCGTTCGACTGTGCGTACCATTTTCCCAGTCTTGACGTACCTTTTTATATGTGTATTGCGTACTCGTTACGCATCTGTATGGTACCCTATATGGTACCTATATATGTTCCATACGCTACCTTGCGGCAAGCTATATGGTGGTACCATTTTCTAACTGTATTACGTATCACAATACGTTGCGGCGGGCGGGTACCAATGTGCAAAAATTTATTCTGACAGGGTACTGATTTGCTAATTTTTTATATTAATGGGTATTTTTATGTAAAATCCCCTTAATAATAAATGTTTTTCATATAAAAAAAATGTAGAAAAAATTATTCTTAGTAACATGATTACTTTTATATTTTTTATTATTATTTTTTAATTTTTATATGAGTTCTTTAATAATTATAATAAAAAAGGGTATAAATTGTAATTTAAAACATCAAACGCGGGATATCTCATTAGGAAATGCACATATGCATTTAAAATAGGAGAGAGATGAAAACACATTTTGAATTTGCATTTAGTGCACGGGGTTGAAGAACTTTTAGCATTTATCGTGAGTTTTTTGTATCAATTGGAGATGATCTTACATAACGTTCCCATGCTTTTGGGCCTAAAAATTAGGCCCAATATCGAGCCCGCGGAAAAATCCTAAAATGAAGTAATTAGGGTTTGAGCTCTTCAATTAATTTACAAAAACCTCGAGTTTCAAGCTGCAAACTTTTTTTTGCGGCCACTCAGCTGAAGAACTCTTCGAAGAAATGCCGAAGTCAAAACGCAATCGACCAGGTCTTTGAATTGAGTATCCAAGCATTTTTTCGCTAGTTGATGTGTTTATTTTGCCGTTTAACTCTTTCGTTGGTTGACCGTTTTTCTACAGTAACTCTATCTAAGACGAAGAAGAAGGGTAGGGAACACAAAGAAATCGTCGTGAATGCGATACGGGATGCTGTTGAGAAGTATGATTCGGTGTGTGTTTTCACCTTTCAAAATATGAGGAATCTCAAGTTCAAAGAGTTCCGGGAAAAGCTCAAGTCTTCAAGCAGGTTGGTTATTCTGTTTGTTTTCATGGTTCGTTAGTTTGGTCTGATAAATTTGGATTGTTGAATGTCTCAGTTGGTATTTTCGCAAAACAGTTGTCTCTGTAGTTCTTTGGTTCTGTCTCTGTAGTTATTTCGTACTCTTATAAGTGACTCATCTGTATTTTATAAGTGCAGATTTTTTCTTGGATCGAACAAAGTCATGCAGGTTGCCCTGGGTAGATCTGTAGCTGATGAGATTCAATCAGGCCTTCACAAGGTTTCAAAGGTGAGATGGATCATTTAATATGCTTCAATGTCTGTTCCTTGTTTTGCTTTTTATTATTCGATTTGTAGCTATCTTGTTTTTCTGCATTTTTTATGCTATTATGTGGAGGACTTTCTTCTTCTATTTATCAACAACTATCATTTTTCTACAGTTGCTTCGTGGAGATTCTGGTCTTTGTGTCACAAATTTGCCCAGAGATGAAGTCCAGAGGTTCGGCCTTTTGCGTTGTATTGAATTCTTCAGTAAAAAGTCTAAATGCATCACTTGTGATTGTATAAGTGATATCCTTGTTCTACTTAAAAGCCTTAACGTACTGCAGAACTTGCCACATCAATAACCTAACTCTTTCCCTATTTGTCAGACTATTCGCAGAATATGAAGAGTATGACTTTGCCAGGACTGGAAGTACTGCTACAGAAACGGTATGCCAAATATGTGTCAGAGATGTTTTTACACAATAACATATATTAGATTAGTTAGTGAACTTACTCTGTTGCATCGAGTTGTATCAGAACTTCTGATGCATCTTCGGTTGGGTAAATGCGTTGCTAGTCAACACTAGATTACTTAATCACTTTCTGGTTTCTTCCGTATGATGAAATGCACTCCTTATAGGTGGAGCTTAAAGAGGGTCCTCTCGACCAATTCACGCATGAAATGGAACCCTTCTTGCGCAAGCAGGGGATGCCTGTTCGATTGAACAAAGGTTTTTTCATGTTTGTTACGCAATTGCATTATTCCTAGGTAAAAGTGATCACCTTTAACTAGTTCTACTAACCTCAAAGTTCTTGTTGTCTAGGTGTCGTGGAGCTCGTATCAGATTTCACCGTATGCGAAGAGGGAAAGCCATTGTCGCCAGAGTCAGCCCGCATATTGGTTCGTCTCTACTTTACGACATGTTATATATTGTTATCACTTCGTCTCGTGGATTTATTTACTATCCATCTACTCGGAGCATCATTTCGCTCTCCCATCATTGGGATGGAAGATTATTTCATTTACACGTTGCTTATGTTCGCAATTGTTTGACAGCGTCTTTTGGGTATTAAGATGGCTACTTTCAAGCTCCATTTAATATGTCGATGGAGCTCAGAGGACTTTGAGCTTTACAGAGAAGGTATGGACGATTCAGATATCGAATCCTCTTAAGAAGAATCACCAGGGAACAAACAACCGTTGGTAAATGACGTCTATGCCCTTATGCTCTTCACTTCAATGCCTTCCATTCTCCATCGACGTGAAATTTTGGCTTCCCTTGAACCTCTTTGATAGTTATGATTTGCTTCCATTATATTATGGTTGAGAAAGATCTTATATTCAGTTATGTTTCAATCTCGCCTGAATTAACTTTTTACTGTTTGTAGTATATATGAGAAATGTAGACAGTTTTTGTTTGTCCAACTTGCTATAATATTCCAACAGCCTGTAAGAACCGTGGATAAGAAGAATTAAAATTCGAACAAAACAATAGAATCCCCTTAGGCCTTATCGATTGTTATTTGATCTACTACACCTTATTGTCGTCTTTTACAGATTTCCTATGTTGCATCTTGCATGTATATACATATATATATAACAATCTAGATTAAAATTACTAGCTATTTGTTCAATCAAAATTCAAGATTGGTTCATGGTATTGTCGTCAAGATTTGCTTTTCAAAGGGGATTTCGCTGTACAACATGCATGAAAGACTCGATTTGAGAAATTATGGGGACGACTCCCACTAGTTATAATGCCCATGAAGAATCTCACGTGAGAAAAATGTAACGCACGTAAAATAAACAATGATTAATTATTGAGCATGCTCTTGTAGAGAGACGTGATTAATTATGATAAAAAAAAAAAAAAAAAAAAGCTTTCATGAAAATCGAGGGTTTATTAATTGTACTTTTTGCCCTTTAAAGCATTTACATATTTTCCATGGAAAATCGATCACACGCAATCCAATGTATGTGCGACGTCATCGGTGGCCGCATATTGCATGAAAAATAATATAGTAATAATAATAACATTACAATTTTTTTTGTTTCAAACTAAAATGATAAAATCAATTGTTGGTAACTTGGTATACGGAGATTGAATTGTACCCCGTCTTAGTCCCACGGCGAGAGCTGGTAACCAAACTTGTGTATATATATTAAAAAACATG
>JAPQWV010002989.1:0-47320 GCA_027422505.1 Craterostigma plantagineum | reverse complement strand
TTCTTCATAGTAAAGCTGATTCAGAAAGTTAATCATTTTACAATCTTATTGTTTGAAGCAGAAAGTTAAAGCTGGTTTCCAGCACAATGGTAGATCAATTCTATGTATTCCGCTGTTGCGTAATTCCCGTGCTATGATCAATCATTTCTTGAGGGTGTTTTTAGAAATTGGTGATTACGTTGGATCCGTTCCATGAGTTTGTCGTGTCCCGTCTACAGAAAGTGGGTCAGCTTCGAGAGTACTTTAAATTGCCTCCTGGCCTGCCACTCGTGAGTAAATTTAACGCGACCTCTTATGCATATAAAATTTTAACGAAGAAAGATATCATCCTTACGTTCCGATGGTGTGACCATAGCAAATGATGGATCTCATATACATACATTGGCATGCGATTTCCCTTGTCTGGTGTAGTAAAATATGCCTTAGTTTTTATTTCGTCTACATTCCCTTTTCGAATCGAGAGTGTATAACACCCCATCATCTCGTCTATACGAAGAAGCCTAATGATACTGCTCAAATCAAAGTATGGAGATATGGCAAAGAGCATAGTTTAGTGTTTGCTTTCTCCTGTAAGTACTGATTTCTTGTATAAAATGCTTTTTCTTATCATTGGCTAGTAATCACTTTTCGCTGTCCATTTTGTTGATTTTTGAAAGATCTCTTAAATAACAGCTGAAGCCCCTGTTACAGTTCATCAGTTCGATAGCCTTCAAGTTGTTTCATATTTGCTAGCCTTGTCTTTATCTCATTGACCACAAACCGTTCTTCACCAGTATAAAGAAGATTGGTATGTACACAGATTTTTCTCATATTTAGAGTTCCATTTTTGTCAAACTTATCCGCACGCACCAGCTTTATACGATATTGTAAATAAGTGCGTACTCCATTAAAAAAATAATGCATTTGTAATCAATAGTTCCTTCATATAAGACCCATATCAAGACTTAGGTACATATCGTATTACGCCAACAAACTAAAATTGACAACTTTAATACTAACTACATCTACAGTCGTTATGATTGTTGCTACGCTAACCTGGAAAGTTCTTCAACGTCGTAGTTGCCAAACCTAACGATCCATAGTATTTTCCATGATGATGATCACCACTATATATTCATGTTCAGCGTGGGCAAATAATCATGACGATGATTTCCTCGAAACCTTTTTTCTTGTTTTTGATCATTATTGTAGTATGATCTTTCATGTTCATTTCGAGACGAAGAGAATAATTCCTCCAAACCGTATACAAGGATTGTACGAGCAATGCGCATACCAGAAACTAGCCGAATTTGAATGACTTAGGTGTACGTTTTTATGCGCTAAAAAACAGCGGTTGATGCTCTCAGCTTTCACTTTGTTATCTTACGTTAGCATATAAAGATAATAATCATATTTTAATCCCGATTGATTCTAAAAAATTTCAAACCCTCAAAATATATAAAAACTAGGAGCTTATTCAATCGGTTTGTTTCCCTGTGTGGAATTAACGGTCTTGTTGAAACGAAGCCCAAACCTAACCTAGCTGTTTTAACCACAGTTCCGATTACGATTGGAACGGTTGAGCCGGTGTTCGGATTCTGTCGCAAACTGGTTTTTTGATTTAGTTTATTAATTTATTTATTTTTCCAATTCTAATTGAAAGGTTGAATTTTTTTAAATATTGAAAAAATTAAATTTTGAACTTAGAAATTTCATGGAGATCAAGTGAGAAGGAATTAAATGGTTCTATGTATAGTATAATGTATGTCAAATAAAAAATGTAATAATATTGTGGCGGTTTCCACTAATTGCAAATGATCCTAAGTGTGTTATTAACACACCGTGTAAGTGTAACTAAATAATATTTTGTAGTTTACTTGAATATGTATTTAATGTACATTGAGATTGAGATAAATATAGATTTACTAAAATCATACAATTACGAGTCAAACCAATGAGGCATGCATGTGTACCTATGCTTCGAGATTATAGCAGCTACTACGCCGCCCAAGAATAATGCATGTATTCGACGACAAGGTCAGTTATGTATGAATAAAATAAACATCCAGGAAATTTAGATTGATGCTGCTATAAAATCCAGGATAATGGCGGCCAGCAATAATGGTGACAAAGTTGCAGGATTTGCATTGCAAAGCCTTACCGAACGCAGAAAAAATTGGTAATTTCTTCATAGTAAGGCTGATTTCGAAAAGTTAATCATTTTATAATCTATTGTTTGAAACATAAAAAAAAAAGTTGGTTTCTGGCACAATGGTATATCAAATTCTATCTATTCGGCTGTTACGTTAATTCTCGTGCCTGTGATTACGCATTTCTTGAGGGTGCGAAGAAATTGGTGATTACATGGATCCCGTTCCATGATTTGTCGTGCCAGCCTACAGAAAGTGACCAGCTTCGAGAGTACTTTAAGTTGCCTCCTGGCCTGGTACTCGTGAGTATAATTAACCCGACATCTGATGCATATAAAATTTCAAAGAAGGACGATATCATCCTTACGTTCGATGGTGTGCCCATAGCAAATGATGGATCAGATATACATACATTGGCAGCTTTTTCCTTGTCTGGTGTTGTAAAATATTCCTTAAGTTTCTATTTCATCTACAATTCCCTTTCGAAATCGAGAGTGTATAACACCCGATCATTCTCGTCTTTACGAAGAAGCCTAATGATACTGCTCATATCAAAGTACGGAGAGATGGCAAAGAGCACTAGTTTAGTGTTTCGCTTCTCACTGTAAGTACTGATTCTGGTATAAATGCTTTTGTTATCATTGGTTAGCCATCTCTGCTCGACTCGCCATTTTGTTGATTTTTGAAAGATCTCTTAAATAACAGCTGAAGCCTCTCGTACCAGTTCATCAGTTCGATAAGCTTCAAGTTATTTTCATATTTGCTGGCCTTGCCTTTATCCCATTGACACAACCTTATCTTCACCAGTTATGGAGAAGAAGATTGGTATTACACAGATTTTTCTCGTATTTAGAGTTCCATTTTGTCAAACTTATCCGACCTGCTTTGTACGATATTGTAAAGAAGTGCATACTCGATTAACAAATAACGCATTTGTGTAATCAAATAGTTCCTTTATATAAGACCATATCAAGACTTAGGTAAACATCGTATTATGCCAACAAAATAAAATTGACAAACTTTAATACTAACCACATCTACTGTTGTTATGACTGACGTAGAAAGTTCTTCAACGTCGTAGTTGCAAACCCTAACGATCCATAACAATTTCCATGACAATGATCGCTATATATTCATGTTCAGCGTGGCAAATAATATTGTCGATGATTTCCTCGAAACCCTTTTTTCTTGTTTTTGATCATTATTGTAGTATGATCTTTCATGTCCATTTCGACTAATAAGAGAATAATTTCCTCAAAACGTATACAAGGACTGTACGAGCAATGCGCATACTCGCCGCAAAAAGGGGCCGAATTTGAATGATTTATGAGTACGTTTTTATGCGCTAAAAAACAAACGTTTGATGCTCTATGTGTCGAATGGAAGGTGTTGGACCTTAGCGCCATAGACAATGCTTGCAAATAACAAAAAGAAACAGGAAAAAACATATACAACGAAATATGATATTGGTGGATTGCGACGGGAAGTCTCCGTGCGCTTATTGTCTCCCGCGCTTTTATTTTCACAACAAAAAATAAAAGACCAACCTCCAACACGATAAAACAATATATGAAATAATAGACATGTCACTTACACAAGCGTTTAGTCGCGATTAACGCCAATTAATTCCAAACGCAATAACGCGTAATAAATAAAGAGTAACAATCATTATTGTTTGACCAGATAGATATGTTAATGTGATGTGATGTGCAACGTCTGATTTGACCATATTTTTATTTTAGTTTTCAATTTCTTTTTGACTTTTTTCTTCCACCAAAACATAAAAATCAATTTTTTAATGTAATTTATGTGATAAAAATAAATAAATTTATTTATTGTATTCTTTGTTTAACAACGATCAAAATGACATGCATATCTTATATTTTTCAATATCCATAAGAATCTTTCTAAATGACGTTTTTTAGTCTAAATTGTCTAGAATTTTATTAGTGACCTTTTTCAGTATTTTAATGCTATTAGATTTTACATATATTAACCCAAATTTTGTATAAAGCTTATTGAATAATGTGCTTATGAGTAATAATTTGATATAAATTATGTTTTTAACGTAACAAGTGGCTTGTCCGAAATACTCGCGCAATACGCTACGCTATTTACGCTATGCGCTATCTGAACTAAAACGCAACGCGTTGCGCTATACGCGTTTTAAACACTGCTTACACATGAGATTATACTCAATAGGGTATGATTAGAACAGAGACGTTACATTGCGTATATATAACATAAGGTGAGCACCATATGATTTATTTAGACACACACAGTTATATATATATATATATCTATATATACACACGGTGTGGTATTAATTCTCTTCCACATTTGGACTTTTCCATGGGTTTTCATACTCGTTGGATTTAATATGACTTGACCCACCTGGAAAGAAAAATATGAAGAAAAATAAATTATTAGTGAGAATCCAAAAGAAATAAATCAATTCGTGTAACATATGGATTTCATATTCTTTTAACAAAAAATATAATGTTAAGTGAGGATTGCCGTAGTAAAGTCGTAATATATAAATATGTACATTTCACTTTATAATTTTCGGGAAAAGAACTTAATCTTAGGTGAGATTCTCATAATAAAATCTGACAATGAGTTGGTAAGTATTACAAGTAATAAAAGAAGGTTTAAATTAAATGAGCTCCCTAATAAATATTTGCTTTTCCAAATATTGTAGGAGACAATACACACATACAAGGAAGAGAGTTTGAAGTGTAACCTTGAAAGATAAGAGTAGAGAAACAGAGAAAAAACAAACCATAAATCTTATTATTAATAGACGAAGATCACAATTTTTTCCAAACCTTCGTTTATGTTTTTTTATCATTCATTATTTTTCTTTTGTCAAACTTCCGCTGGTTTTATGAGCTACAACAACGTTTGATAATCTTTTCTTACACGAACCGAATGTATGTAGGCGATTAGCAACTTTTGACGGACGCATGTAATAATACTCTACTTTATTTGTAGAGCAGCAAGTTTCTTACAAATTTTATTTGTAAAGGATAATATTAGATTATGTTGTAAATATAATACATATAAAAGATAAAAATTAGTTAAAGAGGATAGGATTAGCGCCATTGATTATACTAATGATACCATTGAAAATTCCGTTACAAACTGAATAATTATTTGATGCAATTCGGTAATTTGTTATTGTTAACTCATACCGGTTGAGTTACCGGTTTTTTTTAACGTATATGATATTTTTTGTTAAACGTTACGAATTTTTTCTTCGAATTCACATTAAAATTTCGGTTGGGTTAACAAATTGGTAGAACCTTGTACCTTCCTGATCTAGGTAATATTTTCCTGAATATTTTCTTTAAAGTTTGTTAGAGGAGGAGTCTCATATTTTCCCAACCGATATTTCCAAACATGCTTTGTGTAGGTTATAATTAAGTGAAAATTGTAGTTAATAGTATAATAGATTAGTTGTAAATATAATATATATATATAAAAGATAAAAATAGTTAAAAGGATAGGATTAGCGGTGTGCGCCATTGATTACACTAATGATACCCATCGATAATTCCGTACAAACTGAATAATTATCGGATAAAATTCGGTAATTCATATTTGTTAACTCATATCGCCGAGTTATCGGTTTTTTTTAACGTATATTGATACTTTTAGTTAAATTGTTACAAAATTTTTTCTTCGAATTTACACTAAAATATCGGTCGAGTTAACAATTGGCAGAACCTTGTACCTTCCAAACATGCTTTGTATAGGTTACGATTAAGTGAACAATTGTAATTACATTTGAAGAAAACTAGTGTCAATATTAACCTCGGGGTTGTATAATGTTATGATGTGCGCGTATAAATGATTGATGGTTAGGCATTTTGTTTACACTCTAAGAAACATAAATCATTTAAATCTAACAAAAAAATTAAGTAAGTGAAAGAAAAAGTGTCTTTCCAAAAATTATCATGAAAATACTTTTTAAAGCGTATTAACTCAGCATATTCTTTTCTGTTAAAGTTTATTAAGTAATAAAAAAAGTTATGCCTTATCAAAGACGTATTCAAAATATAAGATATATATAATCAATAATACTCATAACTTATGCACACTCAAATGTGTGTACTATATTTATATAAATTTTTTATTAAATTTATTTTTGTTTGACATATTTCATAGAAATCATAATTTAAATTTAACTTGTACGTTATAAGTACGTAAAAAGGAAACATTGATTTATTATAAATTTGAAGTATGATAGTAATTAACTAAAAATAGTATTAAACTAAATATAGTAGTTAAAGATAGTTAGTGATTTTTAAATTTTATTAATTAATTTGTTTCAGTTATTAAAGCCCCAATTAATAGGCAAACCCGATATCAATAAACAGACTGCTATAAATTAACTAAGTTATTAAAACCAGAAAAGTTAATCGTAACTTATATTTTATGATGGCCTTTGTGATCGAGCTTTATAACCAAACAGTACAATTTACTAGAGCCAGCCCGGCCCGCTATCTTCTTGTGAAGCATTAGAAGTTAGAACACACACAGTACAATTTATTAAAGCCAGCCCGGCCGCTATAAGGGGTAGTGTAAAGTCCATGATAAACTAATATAGCAAAGGTCACTAGTATTTATCAGACCCATTCAACTTAGTTAATTTATATCGGGCCATATATCTAGTACAGGACTTTTACCAAATAACGGGCTGCATATAAAGAAACCCAAACACAATATAAGGTTTATAATTTATATTTTCTAGTATAATACCGGATGAAATCATCTGTCCCACCCTCTGTATCCCATTTCTGTCCCATTTAATCACAGCCATTGATTTTTGATCTAGGGGCTAACAGATTTTCTCACTAATTTTAAATTATTTTAACTCCACAATTCACCAAATCATAAAATCACTATTATTTTATGTGAATATATATGATAAAAATATATAAACATCACCAATTTATTCCTTATGTTATGATGATCAAAATGATATCCATATTTATATTTTTCTGTATCCGTAAGAATCACTAATTTTTAAATTTCGTATTTTGGGACATAAAGTGGGATAGAAAAAATGGAACAGGAGATTTCATGCGGTATAATACGGGACAGCAAACAGGCTCTGTAATAAAAAGTCAACTCAAACTCAAACCCCACAAAGTCAACTCACCCTCAAACACGCACAGTCAAAGTCAAACAGCATCAGCCGCCATATTCCCGACCATCCTAGCCAACGGCGCAGGACATTTAGTCACCAAATCGAGCCTCGACGGGCCCGAGCACCGCCCGAACAGCACCAACCCGAGGCTCACAAGCTCCCCAAAACGATAGCCTCGACGAAAGAAATCCCTGCCAATAGTAAGGCTCGAGCTCGAAGAACGCATCGAAGAACCTCCTCGTCCAGCCAAGTCGAGCCTCAGCAGAGTCTCCATCCCAAACCCATAGAACTCCCTAGCCCGCCTCTTCTCCGACGGCACAGCCCGTCCCAAGCTCGCTGGCAAAGCTGCGAGCCACGAACCATCCTCGTCGAGCCCAAGCACTCGGCGATCACCTCGCCGAGCACCACCGCTTGAGCCATGGTCTGAGCCACGGTGTAGCCCGTCGAAGGGGGACTGCCCCCGAGTTTCCACCTACGGCTACGATTCTCTGAGGGATTCGAGGCAACGGCCCGCCCATGGGGATGAGGCACTTTTCCTCTTCGAAGATGGTCTTCACTCTTACGCCAAGGTGTCTCAGCCTGGCCACCATTCGATGCTTGACTTCCTTGTAAGAGAGGACTGGGCGGCTGACGAGGGAAGTTTCTTCGAGGAAGATTAGGTTGGCGTCGAAGGGCATGGCGTAGAGGAAGGTGGGGAGGTTTGAGTTGTTCTTTCTTAGGGTTGGTTCGTTTCCCAGGTGTGAGTCGCGCCAGTCCATGAGGACCATCTTGTCTAGGTCGAAGGGGTGGCGGTCGACCTCGGCGAGGATTCCGTGGGCGATTTGGAACCCTTGGTTGTTCCTCGGCCGGTCGTAGGCGACGAATCGGGTGGCGAACCCGCTTGCGTCGACGACCAGGCTGGCCGTCAGAGTGGTGCCGTCGTCGCAGGCGACGGAGGAATCGAACTCGCGGTGGTCGATTTTCCACGCCTTGGCTCGGTGGAACTTGACGCCGTTGGCGAGGCAGGCGGAGATCAGCTTCGATTTGAGGTGGGTGCGCCGACGCGGGCGTATGGGCGGCTGAGGTACTTTGTTTCGGCGGCGTCGGCGATGTGGACGCAGGCCACGGGCCAAGTCTTTGTCGAGGCAGTCGGCGAGCCCTAGGGACTCGAATTCGTCGGCCCACACGCCGTAGTTGTTGGGCCATGGGGAGAGGGGAGATGGGTCGACGCAGCATACGCTGATTTTGTGTTTGGAGACCTGCTCGGCGAGGCGGAGGCGGCGGGGCCGGGCCGATGACGATGACCTCGAAGCGCGGCTTGTCTCCGCCGCCGCGCGTGTCGAGCCATGGGAGGTCGAAATTGAGGGCTTCGGGCTTGGAGACGGGCTCTAAGTCGAGGAAGGTGGAGCTTTTGCAGATTGGGCCCACCGATTGTGCTTCGTCGGAAACGGTGCCGGCGATGGGTCTGAAAACGTGGCTCCGCGGGACGTTTTTGGGAACGAAGGTAGAAGAAGAAGAAGTGGAGATGATCTGAGAAGAGCTTCCATGGTTTTTCAGACACAGTTGAATCGATCAAGAATCAGTATCGCATCAACAAGAAATGATGCTCTTTTTGCCAAATATTGGCTTAATGTATATCTTATTAATTAAGATTTTGTTAATTACAACGACGAATCATCGGACGGTGGGCATCTGTCCAAATTCCACTAACTTTCTTTTCTTTATTCATTATTTTACATTTCTTCTGTCAACCAACCTTAAATACCATACTAGCGAAACGAAGCAAGTGGGAAACATTCCATTAATGTCCATTAGTGCTAAAGGGGCTTTGTTTGTTTGGCGAGCTAAATGCTAATTAACAAGTCGTTTACGGGTCCCCATGAATCGGTCGGGTCGCCTACATGGATACAAATTGCTACAAACAGATCGAACAAAAGACATTCCAATATCAAATGTAGTACAAACTAAACGAAGATAGCAAGAAAGTCGAATTAGTTCCATACAAAAAAAAATATCAACTCCCCGTCGACCCGTTCATCGCCAGGCTTCGAACCGCTCCGACGTCGAGCTTAAACGGGTCAGATTGCTGCCGACCCGTTTACCGGGTCGACCCGTTTTGCCAAAATCGTCACCCTCGAGCTCTTCGAGCCCTACTCCTCCATCTTTTCCATCGCTACAAACAGAAGCAGCATCGCACTCGCACAACAAACTTCCGTCAGATTCTTCTTCGGTATTATCGGGACCCGCGACGAGGGAACTCCGAAGATTCCCTTCGTCGCCGTCCGAATCCGTTCGTGGGGCGGGATTTTGAAGCCGGGTCGGTCCCGAAATGGATGTAATCGCTAAGTAGTAAACTGGAGATGATATGTTGAACCTAATGTTGACTCGACACTACTCTCAACAATGAACGCACAGCGGAATAAACAGAACACTCAGCGATGAAAACGTAATGACACGAATCGTAAAGACACGAGATATAAATTTTGTGCAGCAAGTCAGAAACTTGCTGCGTGCCTCATGGCGAAATTCCACTATTACGATGGATTACAAAAACACTATCGAACGATAGTAAATCAAGCCTAGAAAATAATGGAATCTAACGATCCACCAAACTAGAAAGTCCTAAGAAGACTCTTGCAAAACTAGGCTAAATATAAAAGAACTCTCGTGAAATATGTCGCTCAGACTCGGGTACGCTTCGCTAGATATGACTCGTGTATCTCGTGTGTTGCTCTCGTTTTTCGCCTGCCTTTCCAATTCAAATGAAGTCCCATATAAGTACTTCGACTTCTGAAAGACTTCCTCAACGTCCACTATGTCCTCAACGTCCACTCTGTCCAATCTGGCCGTGGAAGTTGAGTTAAACAGTCCCAAATGACTTGGTCTTGTCTTGTGCTCTACTCTTCCTATTTTTAGTATGCAGTCTTCCAAATTTCGTTCCTGCTTATCCACGCTGTTTGCACACGGTTTGAACTCTTCCTATCCTTATCCAAGACCTGAACAATACTAGAAAATACCTCGTAATTAATTTAAATAAGTTTTGGGCATGAAAGATAAAACTGAAGGTTGACCAATTCTCAGCCAACAATGTTGACTGGAATGTGGACTCAACATGATTGTCAACATTGAGCTAGTCAACATTAACAATCTCTCCCTTTTTATCTTTCTTCCCAAAACCTTAGCAGAACTTCGCCATAGACAAAAAACTCCCCCTGAAGGCAACATTTACTCAACACAAACTGTTAAAAAATGGTTAGAGTAAACAGACTAGAATAGTAACCAATACTAATCCAAGTACAAGCCGATAGGAGGTCCAAGTTCGAAAATCTGCAAAACATAAGAAAACATACGCAGGCAAAAGGAAAAAAAATTGTCAGGCATGCAAACAAAACACAAAATCAGCGCATGCACAAAAGACCACACAGGTCCTACACGCCCGGGCTTTGGCTCGACTCCCCTGCGTCTCAGCTCCAACTTCTTCAGCACCCTTATCTGTCCCATCCGCGCGTTCACCTCCTTCAGCCACTGCCTCTGTTTCTGCTCTATCTCCCCCTTTTTGGGAAGAAAGAAGCTGCATCAAAATCTCTTATGAGCTACCAAGGCCGCAATGGATTCATCGGCGCGTTGAATGGCCTTTTCCAGATCTGATGTGGATGAAGATGTGGAGGCAGCATTCTCCTCAGCATTCTGCATTCCTATCCACGGCAGATCGATCACTCTGTGAACACCGGTCAGATGGTTCGCCGTGATGGAGAAGGGGCACTTCTGATGCTCCACATAATCTGTGCTGCTTGGTTCGAAGCCACTGTGCACCAACACGGACCAGATGAGGGATGGAAATGGCAGAATGCCTTTGCTCTTCTTCTCAGCATGATAAGCAATCATATCTAGGAACCACTTCCCCCAGTTGATCGGCAGGTTGTTACCCAGGGCATACAGCAGCTGAGCCATCTGCTCAGTAACTCGGCTATCATTCGCTGTGGGCTGCCAGTTGAACACTGCAAGCTTAAACAGGACTGAGTATAGGGAGGTTAGATACGTGTTGGAAAAATTCGTTTCCCACTTCGTCCGCTTGCCCGCAGTGATGAACTTCACCACCTCGTCAATATCGCTGTCCTCAAACTGTTCAACCTCAGGAGTCTCCAGAAACTCATTAATTAAGCTAGCCGAGAACTCATAGACACGATTTCGCAGAAAAATCTTCCCAAACTTCATAGAATTAGGCTCATTTAAACGAGGGGAAAGATTAGCGTATACCTCGCGTACCACCGTGTCGCAAAAAGTTCCCAGGCACCTAACAGCTTTGCCTAGATGGCGCGATTCCAAAAACTGGAGCACCCCGTACTTGCGAAAGCTGGGGAGGTCTACTGTTCGCTCAACCCGCAAGGTCCTCGACTGTAAGGCCATCCAAAGTTCTTCATTTCGGCTTGTATAGAACTTCTTTGGATCCTCAGTGATCTCCCAATCAGAGTCAGACGGCGGGTCAGCATCTACATCTTCTGAAAACGTGGGGTCTGATGCTGAACCAGCATTTTGTTCCACATCTTCTTCAGGGACAGGAACATCATCAGCGCGTCTGGCCCTTTTGGAGGATTGAACATTGGGGTCTACAGGTTGTTTCCCCGCCCTTTTCTTTAGCCTAGAAAACACAGAACTGAGGGGTATATCAGCAGGAAAGAGATTGTCAGAAGAGGGTTCTGATTCAGCCTGAGCAGCTTGCGATTCTCCCCCTAAATCTGTGTTTGCCTCTTCTGGAATGGCATCGTAGGTCTGAGAATCGATGATATCGTCCAGCGAAGGGCTCGGCGGCACTGTGGGAGGCACCGGACTAGGGTTTGAAGGTGGTTCAACACGGTCCTTCTTCTTCTTTGCTTCCCCGTTTCTTCAGGGTCGACACTAGGGCACACAGGGGAATGTCGTCGTCGTTCGGGGCTGCTGTCGCCTCAGTCGGCGTCGCGGCGGCCGGTGGGTCGGCGATTGAGGTCGGAATTCCTCGGGCAGCCAGCGTTTCTTGGCGATTTGGGGGCGTCGTCGTCTCGTCGGCGGCGAAGAGCACGGCTTGAAGAGGAGTGGCGTCGACAATAACTTCCTCAGGTGCGGACTCCACATTCTGTGCTTCATTTAGAGGTGAGCGAGCCATCGAGAAATCACAGGTGATTCACGAAAAAAATGGGAATGAAGAACAGATGAAAACCCTAAATCTTATCAAGATAATGTCGAGCAGAGTGGGATAAGTTCAAAATCGCAGAAGAGAGATGATATGTGACAAGAGCAGACTAAACTGAAACAGAGCAAAATATTTTCAACAGTTAAAGGAATTGAAAACTGTCACAACTGACATATTCAAACGTGGGGAGAGTGGACCAAAATAACTGTTGAAATAAATTGAGCAGTTTTTCTAAATAGAGTATCTAGTGCGTGCCTAAACTGCTTAATAAAACGTGCAGCCACAAAAATGATATAAGTCTGACTAAGCCACATGAGAAGATCAAAGCACATCAGATCACAATTCAACCAAAAGTACCAAGTCAAAGTCATAGTAAGGTCGAGCGAGACTAACCGTTTGAGCGTCGATGATGAGCACTTGAGACAAGCGTAACAAACTGTTCTTCGAAAATTCTAATGCATTCTGAGAGATTCTAAAGCTAGACACAAACATACTGACGAAAACAAGCTTAATAACTAAAGCGTAAAACACAAAAGCAAACAAAATGTAGCACGATCAGACTGACTGTTACTAATGTTGCCTCAACATTTGACTCAACATTCTAATTCCATAATCCTAGACTTTTCTGCTCAATTCTTCTCCAAACCAGTTCCCTTTATTACCCTTTCACCTTATTAATCTAACCGAAATCATGCACTGCCCTTATACCCTAAGCCTCAAGGTTTGGCTTTTTGTCATAGTATACATCGTCACCGCGAATGCCGTGTACCTACGGAAACTTATTACCAAGTACCTATATCTAGCAAAGAGTTTATGAGCATGCTTATAAGCAACAAGGATTGGCTTTTTGTCGCAAAGAGTACATCGTCACAGCGAATGCCGTGTACCTAGGGACGTATTACCAAGAGCCTATAAAAAGGGATCGGGTTCATTTAGGGACCAGTCAAGAAGAATCATGTCATTTCACAGGAAAACAGAACAGAATATTTCATCAAACATTAAAGCAGTAACAATCTAATCTGACATATGCTATGTTGATCCAAATGTTGGACCAACATTCAGACCGACTGATGCAAACCTATGGATTTCTTCAGGTCCGAAAACCTTTCAAAATCCAATGCTTTTGTGAAAATGTCAGCTAACTGATGTTTAGTGTCTATATGCTCAATGCGCACTATCTCTTTTTCTACCAAATCTCTCAGAAAATGATGCCTAATATCTATATGCTTTGTACGTGAATGTTGGATGGGATTCCTAGAGATGTTAATGGCACTAAGGTTATCACAAAACATAAGCACAGATTCGCACTCTAACCCATAGTCACATAACATGCTATTCAACCACAATAATGCGTACAGCAACTACCCGCCGCAACATATTCAGACTCAGCAGTAGATAAAGACACACAGTTCTGTTTCTTACTATACCATGCAACTAAGTTATTACCTAGGAAGAAACAGCCGCCACTTGTGCTCTTGCGATCATCCTCGTCGCCTGCCCAATCAGCATCGCTATAGCCTACAAGACTCAAATTAGTATCTTTGGAGAACCATAAACCTAGGCTACACGATCCACTCACGTAACGAAGAATACGCTTAACAGCATTAAGATGAGAAACTTTAGGTTCAGACTGATATCTAGCACATACGCACACGCTATACATGATGTCAGGTCTACTCGCAGATAAGTATAACAAACTGCCTATCATGAACGATACAATGTTGGGTCAACATTCTGTCCCACATTGTCCTTACTTACCTTTTGGGTAGAACCCATGGGTGTTTTCATTACCTTGGCAGTGTCCAGTCCGAACTTCTTGACAGTATTCTTCGCATACTTCTCCTGAGACATAAAAATTCCGTCGCTGCTCTGCTTAATCTGCAATCCTAAAAAATAAGTTAGCTCTCCAATCATGCTCATCTCGAAGGTAGTGTTCATCGCCTGCACAAATTGTTCTAACATAGACGGTGAGCTCGAGCCGAACACTATATCATCAACGTACACCTGAGCAATTAAAATATCAGACCCGACTCTTTTCACAAAGAGAGTGCGGTCTGCCTCACCTCGGGTGAAACCAAACTCAAGCAAAAAGGTGGCTAACCTTGCGTACCATGCTCGGGGCGCTTGCTTCAATCCATACAAAGCTTTCTGCAACTTAAACACATGGTTAGGATAATGGGGGTCTTCGAATCCCTTAGGCTGCTCAACATAAATTTCTTTGTCAATATAACCATTCAAGAACGCACCCTTAACATCCATTTGATGTAAGGTAATGTTGAGCCAACATGCTATAGCTAAAAAAGCCTAATAGATTCTAACCTAGCAACAGGGGCAAATGTCTCATCAAAATCAATCCCTTCTACTTGCGTATATCCCTGAGCTACTAAACGAGCCTTGTTCCTAACAACCCTACCATGCTCATCAGACTTATTCTTAAAAATCCACTTCGTGCCTATGACATTAATGTCTTTCGGCCGTGGTACTAAGGTCCAAACTTTGTTCTTTTCAAACTGCAAGAGTTCCTCTTGCATGGCATTAATCCAATAATTATCCTTGAGAGCTTCAAGGACATTCTTAGGTTCTATCTCAGAAACAAAACACTTAAAGCGTACCTCAGCGTATACGGTGTTCATGCATACGTTTCTTACCATCGATTTGTAGTCCTTACGCGGCTTGTCTCTGGTTTTTCTTCCTTCGTTTACGTCTCCAATAATAAGGTCTGTTGGATGGTCCTTTCGAATCTTACTTGGCGGATCTCTTCGAACTTCGCTGGGTCCGGCTTCTACATCATTCTGTTCAGGTTCAGGTGCTGAGTCAGATGCTGGCTCAACATTTCCTCCACATTCTCCTCTGTTTCATCAACAGCTTTGACATCGTCTGTAATAACAACTTGTGGAGCACTTCTGCTGAGGTCAGTAGCATCATCAAATACTATGTTAACAGATTCCAGAACAGACTTCAAGCGTAAGTGATATACACGATAAGCACGGCTGTTCGAAGAGTAACCAAGGAATATGCATTTATCACTTTTCGAATCAAACTTGGACAAATACTCACGATCATTCAACATGTAGCAAAAACATCCAAAAACATGGAAATACTTCACAGTCGGCTTTTTCCCATTCAACAACTCATATGAAGTTTTCTTAGTACCATGCCTAAAGAACACACGATTCGAAATATGACAAGCGGTATGCAATGCTTCAGCCCAAAAACGCTTAGATATATTTCTAGAATGCAACATAACACGAGCCATTTCTTGCAAAGTCCTATTCTTCCTTTCGGCCACCCCATTTTGTTGGGGCGTCTTAGGAGATGAAAACTCATGAATAATGCCTTTCTTATCACAGAAATCATTGAATGACTGATTATCAAACTCCCTACCATGATCTGATCTAATACGAAAAATAGGAGCACAAAAGTTGTTCTTAATCATGGCACAGAACTTCTTGAAAAAATCGAAAGACTCAGACTTTTCCCTAAGAAAAAATATCCATGCATATCTAGAATAATCATCCACGAGTACGTAAGCATATTTTCTACCACCAATACTATCTACTTCCATAGGACCCATCAAATCCATGTGAATAAGTTGAAAGCAATGAGCAGTTTTAAAATGTTGAACAGAATGTGGGTCAGCATTATGACTGGCATGCACTTGCTTACCCTTCAAGCATGACTCACATACAACCTTACCGAATTCCTTCAGCTTTGGTATGCCTCTGATTGCTTCGTGTTTGATGAGCTGCTCCAGAGTTCGGTAATTGACGTGCCCCAGTTTGTGATGCCAAAGAATCACATCATCTTCGGCCTTGGATAATTGGCATACTTCCTTCGAGTTGGATTTGTTGCCGACTAAGTAGCAGTTATCACTTGACCTTTTCCCTGCCATCACTCGAACGCAATCGCTGTTAAATACTTCACAACATTCTTTATTAAAACGTACCTCAAGGTCATCGTCGCAAAGTTGGCTTATGCTAATCAAATTCGCCACAAGACCCTCGACATGAAGAACATTGCTTAGTCTAGGAAAGTCCGCCACATTCAATCTCCCGCGGCCTAGAATCCGTCCCTTAGCTCCCCCTCCAAACGTCACACATCCGCTGCTTAAAGGCGTATAATCGCTTAGAAACTCCTTGGTACCCGTCATATGTCGGGAACACCCGCTATCGAAGTACCAAGAACCTGTCACGTTAGCTCGCAAGGAGGTATACACAACATTGCATTTATGAACAGATTTCTGTACCCAAACTTTCTTAGATGATAAAGCAGTATTTGGACTATTGGAATTTGAAGGCGAGCCAGCCGAAATCTCTCCAGGTATTTCCTTCAACACTGATTTCTCAATGTTGACTGGTATGCTGGACGACATTTCAGCCGACATTGATTTCTTTGCAGAAATCTCCCCCTTCAATTTCCAGCAAAACGGTTTGATATGACCTGATTGCATGCAGTGATGACATTTAAATGATCTATCCTTAGACTTAACAGCAGCAAGCTTAAGACTCTTCTGAACACTCGCGGTTTTAGCAGGTTCACTAACATCAGTCGAAGCATGTGATTTTTCCTTAACAAGCACTATATTGGGGTGAGCATGTGATACGGGTTTAGCAACATCACAGGAAGGATGATTATTGAAACCGAGACCTTGCTTATTAAAGATACCTAGAGATACTACCTCATCAAGGGTTGATTTACCCTTGTTCATTCTCGCAAACGTCTTGTCAGCCTCATCCACTCGCTTCTGTAGCTGGTCGATTTCTCTGTCCTTCCGTGTTAGCACAGCTTCCATTTTGTTCATCCCATCAAGTAGTCCTTCGATCACCTTTTCGTTCTTTTCAATCTCCTCGGACAGAACTTTCACGGCAGCTTTGAGTTGCGCATTTTTCGCCTTCTCTATTTCGTATTGGTCGGACAGTAGCTTCAATGCTGCACAATCATCTGTTTCTATATCTACATCATCAGAACTCAGAAAACCATCAAAACAGTTTGAGTCATCATAATCAAAAATAATCTGTTTTTCAGATGCTGAGACAGATGTTGGTTCAACATCCAGATCAACATCTGTTACCGCAGTGAAGCCAATCTGTTGATCTTCGTCGTCTTCACAGTCTGAAAAAGATTGGATGGTTACTGATGACGTTTTTGGTGGCTCCTCATCATCTTCATCGTCAGAAAGCTCAACCCAGTATGATTTCCCTCGTTTGCGAAGTGTGTTTGCACACTCGTTAGCATAGTGACCCCAGCCCGTGCATGCATGGCATCTAACAGAATCATAATTAATATTCTTCTTTCCATCTGGTTTACGTTTGAAGAACGGCGGAGCAGAGGAGGGTTGAGTTTTGACATTCTGCCCCTTCCTAAATGTTGGACCAACTGTCGGACCAGCATTTCTTTCAGCATTCTTCTTCTTCTTGAGAAACTTTGCGAAATTCTTCACTAGCATGGCCGAATTTTCCTCATCGTCAGATTCATCCTCAGTTTGATCTTTGGATGGTTGACTGACCAATGCAAGGCTTTTGCCGCGTGATGCCCTTTTTGTACGTCAAGGTTGGTCTCGTAGTTCTTCATGATGTTCATCAACGTGTTGAACTCCATGTTGGCCAAGTTATGAGCTTCCTCGACCGCTGCTACCTTCACATTAAATTTCTCAGTTAGAGTACGAATGGCTTTAGAATTAAGTACCTTATTTGCGATCGGTTCTCCAAGGCTGGCGCACTCGCTCGAGATCGTCAAAAGCTTCCCGAAATACGTGGTGACATCTTCATCCTCCTTCATCCTAAGGTTCTCGAACTGATTGAGGAGAATGCGCAATTTGGTTTCTTTACACTTGCGTCACCTTCACAATATCTTTGAAGCAGATCCCATGCGTTCTTCGCCACAGTGCAATTTTGGATGATCTTGAACATGAAGATGTCTACTGATGAGAAGATGGCGTTGAGAGCCTTGTCATTGAACTCTGCTATGCTTCGCTCGGCTGCCGTCCATTGTTGGACCGGCTTGTCGACAACTTCCCCATCAGCGTCAGGAGCTGTTCGAGGTGGGGTATATCCGTTGAGAACAGATTCCCATGCTCGCACGTCTATGGATTTGATACACTGTCGAACACGAACCTTCCAATAGGCATAATTCGTGCCGTCTAAAACTGGGACTTTGCCGATGTAGTTTGAACTCGTAACATCCATTGTAGAGGATTTCAGCGCTTAGTCACGTCAAGCGTAGGCTCTGATACCACTTTGAAGCCGGGTCGGTCCCGAAATGGATGTAATCGCTAAGTAGTAAATTGGAGACTGATATGTTGAACCTAATGTTGACTCGACACTACTCTCAACAATGAACGCACAGCGGAATAAACAGAACACTCAGCGATGAAAACGTAATGACACGAATCGTAAAGACACGAGATATAAATTTTGTGCAGCAAGTCAGAAACTTGCTGCGTGCCTCATGGCGAAATTCCACTATTACGATGGATTACAAAAACACTATCGAACGATAGTAAATCAAGCCTAGAAAATAATGGAATCTAACGATCCACCAAACTAGAAAGTCCTAAGAAGACTCTTGCAAAACTAGGCTAAAATATAAAAGAACTCTCGTGAAATATGTCGCTCAGACTCGGGTACGCTTCGCTAGATATGACTCGTGTATCTCGTGTGTTGCTCTCGTTTTTCGCCTGCCTTTCCAATTCAAATGAAGTCCCATATAAGTACTTCGACTTCTGAACGACTTCCTCAACGTCCACTATGTCCTCAACGTCCACTCTGTCCAATCTGGCCGTTGGAAGTTGAGTTAAACAGTCCCAAATGACTTGGTCTTGTCTTGTGCTCTACTCTTCCTATTTTTAGTATGCAGTCTTCCAAATTTCGTTCCTGCTTATCCACGCTGTTTGCACACGGTTTGAACTCTTCCTATCCTTATCCAAGACCTGAACAATACTCAGAAAATACCTCGTAATTAATTTAAATAAGTTTTGGGCATGAAAGATAAAACTGAAGGTTGACCAATTCTCAGCCAACAATGTTGACTGGAATGTGGACTCAACATGATTGTCAACATTGAGCTAGTCAACATTAACAGATTTGTTTCTACTACAGCAGAAGAGCCCTCTCTTACGCGCACGGTTTTCTCGATCAGAATCTTGAGGAAATTCATCACTCGAACAGCGTACATCAGAGCTGTCAATGGATCTGCCATCTAAAATTCGAAGGCCCACGATTGGAATTAGGGTTCGTTTCGTAATCAGATTTGCGAAGCTAAAAGGAGGTGAAAGGGGAAAGTATTAGCTAACCGACCTTAGTCATATTGGGAGCGAAAACCATGGCTATGTTTCTCGCGTTCATCTTATTACGTCGTTCGTTTTGGACAACGTCGGCCATCAAATTAATCGCCCAGTCCAAGAGGGCCGACGCAGTTTGAGGCAAGAGCCTAACTAAGGCGTCGCAATCTTCTTCGGGTTCGCACTGAATTACTTGCTCCGATGAGAGGGCATCGAGCACGCCTATGGGAAGCTCTCTGAACCAAGCCTATACCGATAGATACAATATAATAGATATTCACTTTCTCGATCAAATGCATCTTTCTTGGAATGCGTTGTTTTTAACGTTTGAATATATTCGGAAAAAAAAAAAAAAAAGATGGACCTTTATCAGGCCGGCCAAACAGTGCACGTCGATGCCTTGAGGGACGACTCCGCTGTTGAGTTGATTACGAACGAACTCTTCTTGGCTGTTACCAGCAGTTATTCGAAAGATCCCTTCTGCCTACGAATAGGAAGCGACTTTTTTGTTGCGATAGTTTTTAGGAGGAGGAGATTATTTATATGTTGTATGTACCTCAAGGCCTCCCTGAGAATACAAGTGTGTTTGCATGAGCAAGAGGATTGTTGGGATACTGTTGCCTCGGGGATCATACGATAGCTGCATTGATTCTGTAGAAACCCCAAACACGGTGGCACTGCACCAACCGAGAATATGAAACAGAAAAAAAAATTAAGAAATTTGCAATCACAAAGTAACCGCAAACAAGTAATGTTCATCTGACGTGCAAACATCGACCAGAAAACGACGTATTGTGAGTTTGTTTCGATGGCAATTAATTACTACAACAGCATCTAATGAATTAGGGAAGAGAAAAGCTAGCAAGTAAAACTAAACAAACAAATCCAGCATCCATTGGGGTTCTTGATGCCTCGATGGCTCTTTTTATCACAACATGTGGTAAAACGAGCAATTATCTCAATCAATCGACCAAACACCGAGCAAAAGTTGCATTATATAGTACTGAATCCTGATAGGATAGGGAAGAGACTCGTCATACAAGTCAAGAGATGCAAGAAAGACAACAGCATAAATGAGATGAAGACGATCAAGATTTCCCTAAAAAAAGCACCCACAATCAAACAAACAAACACGCACGTTGCAGAATTATACACACACACACAAACACAGAGAGAGAGAGAGAGACCTAGCGCTAGGAGCCTCCTGGGAACTTCAGGCTCGAACTCCACAGGCAATCCCAAGAACCATCGAACCTATCGAAAGTGACGTGATTCACGTGCTGTACATCGCTGGGCCAGCTAATCTCCAAACCGCCGCCGCCGCTGCTGCCGCGAAATCAGCTCTATCGGCCTTACAAGTGACCCAAAAGCTCTTCCTAAAGAGCGCCACCAAAAGTGCTAGAAGTGACAGCTGCTCTTCTCCCTCGCCCTAGTTTCGTCTTCTCCTTCTCCTTCTATTTCAGGCGCCGTGCCACCGCCCGCCACGTCAGGAAACCCCTCCTCGCGACCCCCAAATACGGCTGGCCGGTGGGTAAACAACGTGGAACTGTGTGTAGGTGTAGGAGTTGATATTGATGGAGATGAAGAAGAAGAAGAAGAAGAAGAAGAAGAAGAAGGGTAGTGCAAAACTTCCGTCATTGTCGCAGCAAACGAGCTGTAAACACTCAAGAACTGTTTTTTTTTTTTTTTTGTTAGGATATGCGAAAATCCCCGATAGTTATTTGCCCGAAAAAATGACGATAATAAATAAAACAGACGAAAAATAAATTTGGACAGTGACACGAGATTTACGTGGTTCGATCAGAATGACCTACGTCCACGGGCGGAGGGTAGAACTTCTTTATTATGTGGAGAGATTACAAACACGTACACTGACGTGGTATAAAAGCAGCTACACAACTAGGAGTAGTCTACACAAGAAAATAAACGGAGACGAGAGAGATCTGTGTTGTGGTCCATTTGCCTTCGAGGAGTCTGCTATTTATAGGCAAAGTATACCTTAATAACACATATGAACGCTTGAAGATTTTCTGCCACTTTAGAATGTAGAAAACGGCAGCCGTACTACAATTTCTTCCTTTCATTAGGTTTTTCCTTATCCGACTATTCAACCCACGTTTTATTTTCAAAAAAGCAATTTGTTGAATGGCCGACCTATTTTGCCAAAGGTCACATCAATAAATCTCAACCTTGACCTTTGGTTCCGTAATAACTCCACTTTAATTAGTAACACCTTTATCTCCCTCCGACCTTAGCCCCTGACGGGCTACTTCACCATTTTTGAAAACACCAATCAAGTCCGTGCTTGAACTTGGAAACTGGAAGAGCTTTCGTAAACAAATCCGCAGGATTATCCTTTGTGTTGATCTTCTGATAAACACCTTTTTATCTGCAATGATATCACGAATAAAATGATACTTAACATCAATATGTTTAGTCCTTTCGTGATACATCTGATCCTTAGTCAAATGAATCGCACTTTGACTATCACAGAAAATAGTAATGACTCCCTGATTCTGGGTTAATTCGCTGAAAACCCTGTCAACCATAATGCTTCCTTGATTGCGTCAGTAATCGCCATGTATTCCGCTTCAGTAGTAGATAACGCCACTACATGCTGTAGAGTAGCTTTCCAGCTAACTGCACAACCACCAATACAAAATACATAACCAATAAGAGATCGTCGTTTATCGAGATCACCTGCGTAGTCTGAATCGTCGAAGCCAACGAGAGTATCACTGTTTCTGCCAACTCCATACAAGTGCTTAGAGTACCCTTCAAGTATCTGAGAATCCACTTCACTGCTTGCCAGTGCTCTTTCCCTGGATTAGCCATATACCTGCTAACAACACTAACAGCCTGTGAAATATCAAGACGTGTACATACCATTGCATACATAATACTGCGACTGCACTCGAGTAGGGAACTCGTGCCATTTATGCTTCTTCCTCATCTGATGATGGTGACTGAGCAGCGCTTAGCCTAAAATGGCTAGCTAGAGAGAGTAGTGACTGGTTTAGCATTGCTCATGCCAAATCTCTCCAAAACCTTCTTGAGGTAACTTTCCTGGGTCAGGTATAACTTACCAGCTCCTCTATCACGTCTAATCTCCATACCAAGAATCTTCTTAGCTGCTCCTAAATCTTTCATAACAAATTCACCATTCAATAAGGCCTTCAACTGGTGAATTTCTGCAAGATTCTTAGCCGCAATGAGCATGTCATCAACATATAACAATAGATAAATGAACGAACTGTCATTTAACTTCCGGAAGTAAACAACTATCATACTTGCTCCTGGAGAAACCATGACCCAACATGAAAGAATCAACCGTTTATACCACTGTCTTGGAGACTGCTTTAATCCGTATAAGGATTTCTTCAACAGACAAACTTGGTCTTCCTTCCCTTCAACTATGAAGCCTTCAGGTTGCTTCATATAAATCTGTTCGTCTAAATCACCATGTAAGAACGCCGTCTTGACGTCAAGCTGTTCTAACTCCAAATCATACATGGCAACGAATGCAAGCAATACACGAATAGAGCTATGTCTAACGACAGGTGAGAACACATCATTAAAATCAACACCTTGTACCTGACTATTGTGACGCCCCGGTATCTACTACTATTTTCTTACACTAACTTACGTTACCAAATAAAATATAACATATATTACATATGAAACATTGATAAAATTTTTCGATTTTGAAATTTTACAAAGCACACCACACCCAACTATTTACAATATAAACGTTGTTCAAATTTTACATACGATACAACCTTATTTTACAAAACACAACATAATTAAACATAACACCCGCCGCACAGGTCGCATCCATGTACACACCACCCTCAAAAGTCACCGGAAGTTCCAGAAGGACCAGCCTCGTCATTTAAACATTTACGTACCGGATTCGCTACGTCTACAACACATAAAAACATGGGATGAGCTATAAAAGCTCAGTAAGTGGAAATATGCATGTATGCACGTGCCAAAATAGCAAAGGCATCCGCGCCAATGCTTTCTAATATTATCCTCACATCATACTCATTTTTCATTCTCATCAGGGCCCATAGCTACTTACTAACCGCACCATCATATCATGAGCTCAAATCCTATACGGATAAAAATACGATAGTGGTCCACTCTGACTAGGATAAGATTAGGGTTTATCTCCAATCTTATCATTCACCAGGTCGCCCCTCTATCACGTTACTTTCCTGGCACTATAGTTCATACTATGTGCCTTCCCATTACCTAAATAATTTAGGTAAATATATTCGACGGTTTTACCCCGTCATGGTGCCTTTGTAGAAGTAGCTATATATTCATCTATCTACATTACATATAATTCGCTTTCCACTCGAATAATATAATGCACGCTCATTCCTCAAAATACTCCATATGATTCGTGCGTGCAAATGATCATGATGCATAAATAATGCAACAATAAATATTCCAAACCATCGCATATAACAAATAATTCACATACCACATATTCATCGAATCAATTAGTTACGTAACATTACACATATCAATCAATTTATGTGTTGTAGGTGAAATTCCCACTTACATCCTTAGCTTATTGCACGGTTAAATCGCTAACCTTCATCCTAATTATAAAAACATATAAAATTATAATTCATTATTTTAGTTACAATTTCATGAAATTAGTTAAATTTGAAAACCCTATTTTCAACTTATCATTTCAAAACCCTAAAATTCCAAATTTAACTTAAATTAAAGATATCATTTTGAAATTTATAAAATCTCGAATTGCATAATAATTTAAATCTCGACATAGTATATTATAAAGCTTCAAGTTGAATAAAACAAAATCTCAAAATAAAATTCGGTATAGATCTCGATATGTTCCTGAATTAATTTTGATATCACATAAAACTAGATTTCAACCTAAATCTCGATATGTATCCTAGGATAGATGTCGAGCTTAGTGGTAAAATAAGATATCGACATAAGACATATTATGATTTCGAGATTTAAACTAAATAGCACTTAATTTCGACATGTTGGGTTCGATATTTAAACTATACACAAGGATCTCGATGTTTATATCAAGATGTCGATATGAAATTAGATCTCGATATTAATGAGTACATTTCGACAAGTTTGAGATAAATCTCAATCATGAACTCCACATTTTATAACGAAACCCTCTTTGATAACCTCCTCGACATTTTGAAAAATAATGACACTCCCTCATCTAAGTACTTCGACATAATTCTCAAATATTCATTTAATATTCATAAAGCTCCAAGCCACTTCACAACAATGTCGACATCTTACTCAAATCCCACTTCACATAACATCTCGACATCTTACCCGAGATTATCACTTTAAATAACATATCAGCATCTTTATTTAGTTCCATCTCGACATTTGTAACAATTTCTAAACAATGAACCAACTTCACATAACCCATATCGAGATCTTGTTCAACAATTTAGTTCGACATCTTGATAAATATCGACTTAACAAAACTTATTTTGAAATCTCTATAAAATCACTACTTAAATCTCGAAACCAACTAAACCCTAATCTTTCGAAAAATCACTAACACTATTTACTTCTAAACTCTTAAGAATTTCCGATCAAAACCTTAATTATCAAGAACACCTTAACTATCATATCAACTTTAAATGGTGTTCATCCTTTTCAAAAATCAAAACCCTAAAAACATAGGCTTACGTGATTTTCAAGCTTAATAACTCTTAGATAAACCAAAACCTAATTAGAAATATAAAAATTTAAACAATAAACCTTACCAAATCCAAGTTGCGTTATGATTACAAGTTGTGTTCTTCACTTCCTTCCTAAACGTTTTCTTGTCTCCTAATAACCTTTTCTTGCTATGTTAATTTATCAACTTGAATTCAATAATAAGTAAATGACAAAGAACTTTAACCTAATCTTATCTTTAATCACGCAAGAAGTTCTATTATATTTCTAAAGTTATTTTCCTTTTTGACCTTGTTTTCAACACTTACCTAATCCCTTGAATCAAATAATAACCTTAATTAAATATTGTCCTTTATAATAACCTTTCGACATCTATCTTGAAAATCTCAACATCAATTTCGAATGACATTTCGAGCTGCTTAATAATTTCAAAACACTATAAACTAATTTTGATAACTAACTCGAAATCCTTTCACTTAAGTTTTCGAAATCAACTTGGAAAATTTCGAAATCCCTCGTAAAGAATTTCGAACCCATCTCGAAATTCAACTAAATTTCGAATTTCTCCTTAGCAAATTAGTTTTGAACTTTTATCCGTAATTAATTCAAACTTCCTATCCATTAACCTTCTAAGATTTCAAAATTATCCATAAAGAAACCCTAAGTTTCAAAATTATAATATTTCAAAATTCTATTTTCAACGTTTCTCAAACTCCATATCTAATTTCCAAATAATGTTAGGTATCATGTAGGCACAAAATTAAATAAATACTAAATATGTTGTCATATAGACACATAAAATGCATGCAAGTTTATTGGCCAACTTACTCACGGGACTCGGGTATTACAACTATAGCCTTTCGCGACTAATCGTGCCTTATACCTTGCATCGTCAGAATCAGATAAACCTTCTTTCTTCTTGAAGACCCACTTACATCCGACTATTTTCTTTTTCTTCGGCGGCGGCACAAGAATTCAAGTTTCAATCTTGTGCAGAGACTCCATTTCTTCATTCTTATCAGAATTAGCATCGCAAATCGCCTCCGTATAGGTAGAAGGTTCGCCGCCTCCACCTGTTTCTTGCGCCACTGATAAAGCGTACGAAGCTAAATTCACATACCGCTGTGGTAGTCGAATCTCCCGTCTCTCCCTATCTCTGGCTATAGAATATTCCTGCTCGGTGCTTTCATCGTCAACAGGATCTGAATCAGGTTCTGGCTCTTCCTCTTGATCTGTTGAACTCGTAGCAGAATCATCTGAAGGATCTTTGTTGATCTCGAGCTCCACCTCGTTGTGTACACTATCCTTCCTTTCTTGATTAGAGGGATTAGTAGACTCTTTTAAAGGATGTAACATAGAAGACTCGTCAAACGTAACATTTCTGCTAATTATACATTTGGGTGACTTGGGATCAGGATTATATAGTCTGTATCCTTTCACCCCTGAAGCGTAACCAAGAAAAATACACTTTTTAGCTCTAGGCTCTAACTTTCCCTCGTTTACGTGCATATAAGCTGGGCACCCAAATATTCTTAAGTTGGAGTAATCAGCAGGAGTACCTGACCAGACTTCCTCGGGAGTCTTGAAATTGATCGGTGAACACGGTGAGCGGTTGACAATATAACATGCTGCGGCGATAGCTTCAGTCCAAAAAATCATTTGTCAACCCAGCATTGGAGATCATACATCGAGCTCTCTCTAAAAGCGTTCGGTTCATGCGCTCAACAACACCATTTTGTTGAGGCGTCATTCTAACAGTGTGATGTCGAGCAATTCCTTCATTTTTGCAGAACTCGTTGAACTCACTTCCGCAAAATTCTAAGCCATTATCCGTCCGCAACCGCTTGATCTGTTTTCCTGTCTGCTTTTCAATCAAAGCTTTCCATTGTTTAAATGTTAGGAAAACATCACTTTTTCTGTTTAAGAAAATAGACCCAGACTTTCCTCGAAAAATCATCAATGAAAGTCAACATATATCTTGCACCACCTTTGGACGGAACACGAGAAGGACCCCATACATCAGAATGAATATAGTCCAAAGTACCTTTCGTCCTGTGGACAGCTGGCGAATTGAAGCTGACTCGTTTCTGCTTCCCAAAAATACAATGTTCGCAAAAGTCCATCTTACCAGTACTTTGACCGCAAAGTAGGCCCCGCTTGCTTAAAATCGTCAAGCCTTTTTCTCTCATGTGTCCAAGTCGCATATGCCATAATCTCGTGGTATCAACATCCGGGGATGTCGAAACTGCAGCGGAACCTGTAACTGTAGTTCCCTGCAAAATATATAAATTACCAGACCTGCAAGCTTTCATCACGACAAGGGCACCTCTAGAAATCTTTAAAACTCCACCTTCACCTGAGAACCTGCACCTTGAGATTCAAGTGTGCCTAAGGAAACAAGATTTCTCTTCATATCTGGAACATGTCTGACTTCTGTGAGCGTTCGGATGATTCCGTCGAACATCTTGATTCTAACTGTGCATTTACCAACAACTTTACACGGAGCATCGTTTCCCATTAAAACATACCACCATCGAATTTTTCATATGTGGAAAAACAATCCGACTCCGACTTATGTGATAAGAACAACCCGAATCTAAGATCCACTCATTATCAGACCTAACAATATTTGCAGTTGCTACAAAAATAGTTCCATTGCTCTCATCAGCAGCTAAACTAGCTTCGGCGGGTTTATTATATTGCTGATTATTTTTCTTCTTATTTTTTAATTTAAAACAATCAGCTTCGATGTGACCCTTTTTCTTGCAAAAATTACGGACTGTACCTGGATTTCGACCTTTCTTTAGATATGTTGCTTTCAGCGTCTCTATGCTCTGGTCTTCCCCGTGCAAACAGGCCTTCTGCCTGGCTACCACTTGTTTCTCCCGTAATATCCCTGTCTACCTGTTCTTTCGATTGTAAAGCGGATTTGACACTAGAATATGATATTGTGTCTTTTCCGTATATAATTGTGTCACGAAAATGTTTTAAAGACGAGGGAAGGGAACACAACAATATTATGGCCTGATCTTCGTCCGTCACTTTGACTTCTACGTTCGCCAAATCAATAATGATTGAATCGAATTTATCGAGATGCGAGAGTATAGAAGTACCTTCCGTCATTTTCATACTGTATAGCTTTGCTTTAAATAAAGCCGGTTCTCCTTAGTCTTCTTCATGTAGATCGCTTTTAACGCATCCCACATACCCATGGCCGTCGTCTCCGTGGAAACTTCTTGTAAAACCTCGTAGAGAGATTTAGTATAATAGCCAATCTGGCTTTCTTGTCCAATTCGTTAAATTGATCGTCCTTCATTCGGTTGGTTTCTTCTTTGCGCCTTCAAGCGCCACCTCGCAACGTCTTGAATGAGTATGGCCTCCATCTTGAGACTCCACATTGCAAAGTTGGACATTTCTGTCGAACTTTTCAATTGACATTTTTGTTATCGTCATGGTGGCTAGAAATAAATCGGGTTGGCTCTGATACCAATTTGTTAGGATATGCGGAAATCCCCGATAGTTATTTGCCCGAAAAATGACGATAATAAATAAAACAGACGAAAAATAAATTTGGACAGTGACACGAGATTTACGTGGTTCGGTCAGAATGACCTACGTCCACGGGCCGGAGGGTAGAATTCTTATTATGTGGAGAGATTACAAACACGTACACTGACGTGGTATAAAAGCAGCTACACAACTAGGAGTAGTCTACACAAGAAAATAAACGGAGACGAGAGAGATCTGTGTTGTGGTCCATTTGCCTTCGAGGAGTCTGCTATTTATAGGCATAAGTATACCTTAATAACGCATATGAACGCTTAAAGATTTTCTGCCACTTTAGAATGTTGAAGACGGCAGCCGTACTACAATTTTTCCTTTCATTAGCTTTTCCTTATCTGACTATTCAACCCACGTTTTATTTCAAAAAAGCAATTTGTTGAATGGCCGACCTATTTTGCCAAAGGTCACATCAACATTTTCAAATTCCAAGAAAACGAGAAGTGGGTATAGTTTCTTTAACGGAATCAAACGAATGCTGAGATGGGATTTGACGTTGAAGAAACTTCAAAGAGAGGGGATATCAATTTTGGGCGACAAATGTGGTGGAATGAATGGAGTCGGTTCTTTTAAAAAGTGGAGTTGGATCTATACTATATAAAAGTTGGATGTGGCCTCTCATTGACCACCCCTGTAGCCAATGGCTACGTGACACGTCAGCTTTTAAAATATAATTACCATTTTGGGTATTTGGGTGAATTACATTGATGGCATCAATAATAGCAATAGGAAGAAAGCAATCATACGTTGTATTCATCTCATTAAAAAACACTAAACACTACATTCAATTATGCACAGAAACGAAGAGTCATGTCAAATCAAAAGTAACAAGTAATTGAAGGAGAAAAACACACACACGGATTTGAGCTCTCTTTTATCCGCTGCTTCCTTTTGTTCACTGTGGTGGATTGCAGATATAGTGGTGGATTTGAGCTGTTTTGATTTTCGTTTTCTTTCACAGCTTTGGTGAGATCGTCCGCACTCGCTATTACTTTCAGTGTTGTGGTGATTTCCCAACGTTTTTCAGATGAGAATTAGGAATGGCAATGGGGTGGGTTTAGACCCGGACCTGCCACCCGCCCCTAATGGGACGGTCGGGTGGCAGTGTGGGTCCGGTCTAGAAACTCGCCCGAGACCCGCCTCTTAAATTTGATATTAAATATATAGAAATATATATTAATAACTAATAATTATGTAGAAAAAATTTATAAATGTGGGGCAATTTTTTTTAGGCGGGAGAATTGGCTCCCGGGTCCACAATAAAATAAAGGGCCCGTTGCGGGTCTCGGATCTTGCCGATAACAATTGATCTAATAAACTAAAAAAACTTGATGCCTATAAAATAATCTCAACCCGTGCATGACACGGGGTTAAACTAGTTGAAGGAATGGTAAAACCCATGGATGGAAAGACGTGAGAATCATTAAGAAGTGTTTTGTGCCATTAAATTCAATTCATTTCTCTCTGGCGCTTTTTCGGATTCTTGATGTTTGCGTTTGTTTTGGCGTTCACCTATTGTCGGAATATTTTACTTCATGTTGAATGGTTTATTGGTTTTATTTGTTGTACTGTATGTAATGATGTCTAATCTATCACACTATTTATCCCCGATCTTTTATCTTATTTTCGAATTTACATCTTTTTATACATTTTTTTTACAAAGCTTCCCATTACTCTAATCGAGCTCGAGCTTAGAAAATGAGCCGAACTCAATTCATTTATAGCCCCATTGTCAACTCACAGTTTTTATCAACTAGTTCATGGTCTCTGTTTACTTTCTCAACTTCACGCGAACTAGAATAGCGAAGGAACTAAAGAGTAACCTCGGTAAACAGAGTTTTTATTTAAAACGATCCCAAAATATGTCTTAATCTCTAGAATGCGGACTGTTCGAGTTTCAAACTAAAACGTCGAGCAGCTTAGCACATAGAACACGAAATCCATGCTAAGAGAGTGAGATTCTTACAGGAATTTATTAGGCCAACGTGCTTCGCAAACGGCGTCTCAGCTCAATCATGAACTTCTTCAGATTTCGACTTGCTCGAACCCAACAAGTACCATGCAGTAGCAGCGGCGACGGTTGCAATGCCAGCAATGACAGCATAGTTTTTGTGCTTATCAGCTGAAAAGTTGGGCGTTGAAGAAGTTTCGCTGCTCAGTTTAGCATCGGATACTGACCCCGAGCCTCCCGAACTTGTCAAGGGTGTTTCCTCGCCTTTGGGGCCCTAAGTATGAGGCAATAAGTAAGTACGGAGCGAATGCGTTTGAGGGTTTGTCCAAGGCAATCAAGAAGTGAAGAGGACAAGGACGCAATCGTGTTTGCAGGCAATGGTAGATCTCATTCGAGGTAGACAGTTCTTGTTTCGCATTAGTTTACGGGGGTGAAAAAGTATATCCCATACCTTGCGAGCGAGCTTATCCAGCTTCTCTTGCTCCATTTTCTGCCAAATTTGCAGAAGATTTTGACCATCGGTTAAGAGATCGGTAGAAATGAAGGATTAAATGCCAGGAAATCCTGACCAAGTACTCATCATGGAAGGATAACGCATTTACAAAATAGGAATGAAGATTACTCCGACCAATTAACCTAGGTTAGGGTCAGGAATCTTAGCTAATTTAGACATTCAGAGGATACAATGTAACAGCGAGATAGCGAGGATAGTGAATACGAAGAGTAAGAATTTCACCTTGATGAAGACATTTTCAGCAGCCTTTTCTTCCTCGCTGAGAACTTTGCCGCTGCTCGACAGCCTGCGAGTGATATACCTAGCAGCAATTCTAGTCGCCATTGGAACTGATGATGTTTCTGCGAACAACTAAAATATTTCAAGACAAAACCTACCTGATGATTTTATCCGAGCATCAAACACAATGCATTCATAATGAATAAGCAATCGAACAGATCAAGAAATTAATCAAAGGGCGAAGTCGTGGACACTCATTTATTTAGCTGCAGTCCAAATAAGAACCATCATCAGCAACTGAATTCAGTATAACAAATTTCAAGAGAGCACTGAACGAAAACATGCAGATAAAAGCCAGTCAGCTGAAACAGGAATTAAATTAGAAATCTAAGAACCCTCAAAATCATCGGACGACGAAATTTTCCATGAAAACAAACAGTAAACACGGAACCCCTTTGCCTTGAGAGATGCGAGACATCAATTAACACGTTCATGGAAATGCAAGCAATTAATCACTCAATTCATTCACAAAAACAGCATATGCAAATGGGATGCGAAGCGTACGACTATCGAGATGCCTCAACGAGCAATAGAACAAAGAATGAATCTACTGAGTTGAGGAGCGACTCAACGAACGCTACTGAGTTATTTATTTCCAGTTTCTTTTAAAGGAAATTATAATAAATGAACTTTCATGGGCTGATCCAATTAACGAGGCCCATTTTGAGCCCAAAGAATGTTCCTCAGCTTTTACAGTGTCGAACGAATGAACGATTCAATTGATGTCCGAAATTTTCGCTGAACTCCGAGCTGAAGAGTCTGCTGCTGAGTGAGCTCCATAGCTGGGTAATTCCTTTTTTCTTTCTATTTTTTCCCATTTAATCTGCCCTTTTCTCCGTTTGGTTGCTGAGTGTTTCTTTCTTTGCTTGTTTTATTCCCACTGTAATTTGTTCTTATGCTTTTCGAAGTGGGTAATTGGTTAGCTACACAATCACTTGTGCTAGAGACTGATTAAGCTGTTTAGGATTCAAATTACTGATGTTAATGTCGTTAATTACCTTAGGAGTAATCAAAGTTGTGGCGTCGCAAGGAGGCTGATTAAGACAAGGTCTCAATGTAGTAATAACTTGCTAACTAGGGTTTATGCTTCTTACAGCCCTTCTCTTTTTCGGTTATTTGCCTTAATTCATGTCAGTGTTTCTCTATAAAGCTTTCAAATTGGACAGCAAGTTTTCCTGGACTTTGATGTTGAGTCCTTGCATATTACTTGAAACTTGTTTTTCATGTAGTTGATTGAATCACATCACACCGAAGAAGAGGACAGGCACTGTGATTCGACAAAAATGGAGCCCGGCGAGTTTGTCATCGGTCATAACGAGGATTATGCTTTAATGCCATCTCATGTCTTTGCAAACCCCAACTTTCCGCCCCATACCGAAGAGAATTTCGATGGTCATAACTTCGATCTATCATCGGAGAAGAAGAACAGCGACGCAGTTAACGGTGATCAGCCTTTGCAAGACGATAGCACATCTGCAAGTAAAGTCGAATGCTTCTTTCAACTATAAACGTTATGTTCCGTTATTCCCTTGAAAGGAAAAGAAAAAAAAATCCTCGTTAAATGCGTGTCTTAGGTCTTTCGAAATGTTACGTTTTCAAGAGCCGCTTGCAAGAATATGCGCAGAAAGCAGGGCTCAAGACGCCCGTGTATGAAACTATCAAAGAGGGCCCATCGCACGAACCTTATTTCAGGTCAACCGTGATTGTGAACGATGTAAGATATGATTCTTTACCAGGGTTTTTCAATCGCAAGGCCGCCGAGCAATCAGCAGCTGAAATCGCCCTCATAGAACTCGCCAAGTCTAGAGATATGGAATCTGACATATCTCTCCCAGTGGTAATAATGAAATGCCTGTACATTTTTTGCGCCAATTATCAAATCTCTTACAGCATTAACAAACTTCTGTTATCTGTCTGTGTTCCTATTCAGCACCAAACTGGGCTGTGCAAGAACTTATTACAAGAATATGCGCAGAAGATGAACTACGCAATCCCTCTATATCAGTGCCATAAGGAAGATAAGGAAAGTCGCTCGTCGTATTATTGCATCGTTGAGATCGGAGGCATAAAGTACGTCGGAGCTTCTGCGAATACGAAAAAGGAGGCAGAAATCAAGGCTGCAAGAACTGCCCTATTAGCCATTCAATCTGCCCCTTCAGATGGAAATTCGGGCAGTTCTATCTACACGGTTATACCGTGTAAGAAGAGGACAGCAGACCTGGGAATCGATTCTCGGGAAACAGCAGCTGCACTCAAACCTAATAAAGCACGGCCCGTCAGTAAGAGAAAACAGTGGAGGAGAAAGAAGTATTTCGAGAAGAAAAAGCTGTTGAATCAAAGCATAAAGATTGGTTCTTTAGAGGTGGATGTCAACAATGCGTCGAATGATAAAGTAGTTGAATCTGGAAATTCGACGGCTGAGATTAAGACGGAGAATTGCGACGTGGGATTTCGGAACGGATGCCAAGAGAACTGAATCGCTTGCCCGTAGACCACAGCTTCAAGAAATTCATTTCGGAAGCTGAGACTCTGATCTATGGAGGTTTGTAACCAGTTCTTGAGAGGTGTTTTTGCAGTTTATAACGATGATTGTTTGAGAAATGAGAATCAGAGTGAATGGGCCTGATTATGATTATTTGTGACTTGGATTGAATGAGGATTTATGCAACTGTTGCAATGTTTTGTCTTTAGCAGTCAACAATTGGAAGCTTGTCCTTATTTAATCATATCTTAGATTTGCTGTTATACTTGGTTCTTCATGACCTCAAATTGAGCCCGTGAACCCAAAATGAGCTTATACAATGTTACAATATTGGTCCTCTACAAGATTAGTCTGCAACTGCAAAGGGTATGATGTATATGTGTAAGAAAAAGCCTAATGTTATTTTTCATTTCTATAGATGAATCACATGAGCTATAATCTAAAATACAAATATAAATAAATATCTATGAGCCACCAAGGAATGTTAGTGAGGGGAATAACCAACCTCTCTCCTATCACATATGAATACTCTTAAACCTGCGGATGATAAAGAACAGGATAAATCAAAACTTGCCTACGCCATTGAAAATAGAGTTACAAATTAGTTTTTGTGCTCATGAATAAGTTGGTACGACAAACAATGAAAAGGCTAGTGAATCTTTAACCATCAGCCATTAGTTTAATCATGGCTTTAGTTGAAGTGTCCAAGAAAAAGAAAAGAAAATCGATCATCTTGTACTGATTGGAACTCCTAACCACTTAGTTTGAATTTGGTTTAAAAATAAGATTAGTCCATCTATCTCCACCTTATCCTATCTGATCAAAAGATAATAATGGACAAAAGGGAATCAATCTGTGCTCCATTGATGTTGAAGGAAGGCCATGGGGGACTGTCTATGTGGTTCTTACATCATATAATGTTGACAGCTACAAGAAAAAGAAACAAACAATTAACAAAAAAAACAAAGGAAAAACTTACCCTTTGAAATCTTGACCTGTAAGAACTGCTTTGGATCCTTAAAAACGACGTCATCGGTTGATTGAGTAAGAAAAAGCCTCGGCTACAGCAATGTAAATAATACCAAGCAAACGATGATCACTTCGAACATACTCATAGATACAGCCTGCAAAGCAAACAAACAAAGAAAAATAAATCATCGCCTAACATACGATTTCGTACTTCCAATTCATAAGATAAAATCGAAGAAACGCAACAATTCTTACATCATTCGCCGAGCCCGAATAATCCATGCGAGGAAGATACCCCTGCAAGCCGATACTATACACCGGCGTCCCATCGGGATAGAAAAGCCCGTAGTTCCTCTCAGAAGTCGGGCCGGGCTTCAGATTCTCATTGAACAGAGCAAACACAAATATATCCACAGGCACCGAAGGCTTCAACGGCGTCCCTTCTCTCTGCTGAATCCTACTCAGCAAGTTACCGTTGTATATCTGAGCATTCTCCGGCGACGCCCCCACCTCGGCGGCGTCTCCCTTCGACGGCCAGCCAGTCTCCGAAACCTTGACCTCGATATCCCCATAGCCCATCGCCTGAATCGCGTGGTAGACGGCGTCGATCTGCGCGTAAAGCATGTTGTCGTAGCGCAGGCCGGTGCCGCCGTCGACCGTCCCTTGGTTGGGCTGGAAGAGGACGTACGGCAGGGAAACCTCGCCGGGGTCGTCCTTGTAAGCGAAGAAAGGGTAGGCGTTGATGAGGAAAGGCGACTTCGTCTGAGAATGGAAGCTCAGCACGCCGCGGATTTGCTCGGCGATGTCCGCCCTGAAAGCGCCCCGCCGACGGTGGGTAGGAGGCGCCCAAGATTCCAAACTGATGGGCGGTGGTGACGTAGATCTCTCCGTCGATGCCTAGGCTGACGAGGGCGGCGTGGACGCTCTGCATCGCCGGCAAAAGGTAGGGCACGAGCTCCGCGGTGCGGTTGTTGCCGCCGCCGGCGAGGAGCTCGTTGCCCACCGTGATGCATCTGATCTTCGTGGAGGGTACGTAGGGTTGGACGTGGGTTTGGACCCATGACTGGGCTTGGGCCGGGTCGGACATCTGCTGGAGGTATTCGTTTCCTAGACCGATTACGAATTCGACCCGCGACCCGGCGAAGGCTCGGAGGACGTTTGGGTCGGCGTCGTAGAGCTTGACACGTGTCACGTTTAGGGACTGAACGAGGTAGGAGACGCGCGACGGCGTCGGAAGGTTGTTGGCGATTTGGCCGTAGTTGATTCCGAAGCCGGCGAGTGAATCTGTGAAACAAAATCATTTGTCTGAAAATCATTTCGAAGTAAGTTTACAGCAGGAATTTGTAAATGCCCAGAAATCTGCGAATCCTCGGACATGGGACAGAAGAACATGTCATGGGAGGATAACGGAGAAAGCTACCAACTTTAGCGATGAAAACAGAAAAGCTTTCACGTCTTTCTTTAAATATTCATTCAGAAAAGTGATGCAACTACAACCCAAGTTGGAAAAAGAAAACATGGTGACCACAAAAAACAACGGAAATTCAAGAATTGAGATGAAGAAAGAACCTGCGAAGATGAACAGGGCAAGAAGGGCAAGATGAACTGAGGTGGCCATTTATGACAACTTGCCAAAATCTCGGCCACCACAGCTTTTCGAAATGTTGAAAGGTAAGCCCATTTTATACAAGTCCTCTGTTACAACAAGCACACGTATTTGGATTCCAAAACAAAAAAATGTGAAAGCGAGTTGGAATTTCTGTATTTTCGTTCTTTTTTATATTTTGGGGGTAAAAGAACAGCAGCAGCCAAAATTTTTGCCGATGTATTTCCACATGTTTATCTCACACGTAATGACTGTTCTCCTACTGTTTGATCACTGTGTATTTATTATATATAAAGATACCTTTCTCCCTTTCTTGACCTGTTTTCGAACTACAGTGTAATCAACTTAATTTCTTTTGTTCTTTCTTTTCTTTTCAAAGTGACAAACTCTTCAATGCCCAAATCTGACTCACATCCGAGTATATACACGTGTCACAAGGTGGACACGTGTGAAGGTGGATCCGCCTTGAAACTTGCGAAGGTCGGTGCTCATATGGATGAAGCACTTTCCATGTTACCCTGTCTATACAATTAAAAGGACAGTTATACCCTCGGAACTGATCTTTGCATCTAATTTTGTAGTAATAAAACCATATGATAACTGATGAGCTTTTTCTCTGGCCTACGGCTAAGCATCTCATCACTACAGCATTGAGAAAAATTGCAGATACGTCGTGTCATATGTTTAAAACGAAACAAGCTCCACAATTATCCAATCATCATCACATAGATCGATAACACAAAAAAGATTAAAGCTTGATCAGCATTGAATCTCACAAACGAACACATGACTATTGGTCTTTCAAAAGATGCGTTGTGGCTTTCCATGGTGGTCTTCAAGTACAAGCACCTCACCTGTTCCACCCAACAATTATCATAAACAGCTCCTTATCACAAAGGGGATTAATCTACCAACTGTTCAGATTATGACAATGGAAAGATAAGATCTCACGTTTTGCCAATTCTTCTTCAGAAGCGAGACCAAGAAGTTGACGCTCATTTGCACGTTTTGGAAGATTTGCTTCTCTTCCATGTCCAAGTTCCCAACTGCAACTCCCATGCAAAGGACCTTCTTCAGCTGGAACTTGATGGTGGCTTTCGTCTCGGTCACCTTCGACTCGAGGGATTCTTGGTGAGTCACGAGCGTCGGAAATTTGCCTGTATTGAAGCAGGGAAAAATTGGTCTTTCTTTGCGCTCTCAAGTCTAAACATTCACCTTTAAAAGGATGGTAATTGCTTGCCTGCTTTGTTGAGACCAGGTCCAAGAAGACGTGGGATCTGCTTGATAACAGCTTCAGACGCTAAGAAAGCATGATACTTCTTGCTAACTTCTTCACCAATTTCTTGTTCTTGTTCAACTTCTTCAGAGCCTCGACGTCCATAGATTCCAAACCAATTTTTTCAGCCTATGATGACACATGAAACATTCATGTTAAGAACGACCCAAAAGATGTTGGATATGGAAGCTAGCATGGAGCATTATAGTGCTTTACTGCGACACTATAGGACTATTGAGATATTAATCTGTGTACTATAATACCTCTTCCACATGCTGGGCATCACCAAGCATGCAAATCTTCATTTTGGGTCGTGGTACATGTGGCAACTTGACAGAGCCGCTGAAACGCTTATCCTTTGTGGGTCATAATTCTTCAGGCCAATCTGTAACTCAACCGTCTCGGTGAAGTTACGCTTCTTCTCCTTGGAATCTGCGACAATCTGGGAGATAGCTTCCCTAAGGGCATCACTCTGAAGCTTACTGCAATAAAATATCTTTATAAAGCACAAAATGACAATGCACCACGCTAAAAAAATCCAGCCACTAAACAAAACAACTCAAATTATGAACCCCAGAACAAAATTCATACCCAGAAGAGTAATCCAATGACAGAAGATGTGAAACTCGGAAAGAAACTGTTAGATGTAATCCTATTCAAGATTTTATTTTTCCTAATTTTTACTTTGTTGTTGATCACAGACATGAAGAACTGTAACAAGACAAAAGCCCAATAACTGTTCAATTTTACTTTCCTTCCAGAAAAATAGCACAAGCACAAGCTCCCGATGTTCGATCTAGTTTGAAATACTCAATGGATTAAGTATGGTATATGACGCGACTGGTCACCTCAATAAGCTTTTCAAAATCCAATTTCCACAAACCAACAATCACAAATGAAACACGGAAGGCTCGAAGTTCCCAGATATAACAATCAAACAAGATTATATCGAAATCAACTACATCTGAAAAAAAAAAAAGACCGCTTTGCTGTATACAAGAGATCCAAAACTTCGATCGAAGATTCATTATCCGTACCTCATGTCTCGCGAAGTTCGGCTCTCGAATCTGCTAGTTGTCAAGCAGTACAGAAAATAGAAAGGAACAAACCGTTAACACATACGAAATTGACTAAAAGCACGCCGACGCAAACATGAAAGAGACTCGAGGAAGATAAACCTGCTTAAACGAGTTCGGAGACGGCTTCAGCAAAAGTGGCAAGGGAATGAGATAAGCCTTAAAAAAAATGCATGAAAACCCTAGGCATTAATTGGGCTTTAAAATGTGAGCCCAATAACTAATTGGAGAATCTTCTACTCTTAAGGTTTAGCCCAATTAAGCTTATGTGCATGTACTATTGTATTGGGAATGATTTAACACCATGCTTATTATTCGGCAAGATTTCTGTAGTGTTGCGCAGGGCGTAGCTGATGTAAGGCGAGTGAGGTTTCGAGGGGGGCCAATGTTTATAGCTGGACAAGCAACGTAGTATATCTGACCCTTGCGCGTGGGAAGAAGATTATATCGTTGTTCTTATAATCGTGCAACGTATTACTGTTTGACGTTTTTTTTTTTTCCATTAGACTATGTTTATCCACAACCAAGACAATCGTTCCCAGGGACGGATCTACGTTTGGGCTACGGGGGTCAGCTGCCCCAGCCTCAGTACGTATGTTAGTTTATTTAAAAGCAAATATACACGAATAATAGCTCTAGCCTAGTGGTTACAGAGTAAAAATTAAAGTTCTTTTAATAAAAAGCTATTGGGCAATTGTGGGCTGGGCTTTTGGGTAAAGCAAGTGAAGCAAGGGTTTTAGGCCCCAAAATTTCGAGGGCCCCCAAATTAGAAATGTAAATAAAATTTAGTTAGGTAAAACGTCTGAAATTTATAATTAACTAATCCACTACTTTTAAGTTTCACTTATTTTCATTGCTTACAGTGATTATAACGAAAAGATAAGCATTAATGATAATCTGAGATCAATAGAACATTTTATTACAAAGGAACGTAGAGTAATAAGAGCCAAGATCAATAATTTTTTTATCTAAGAACTTTTAAACTTGAAAATTAATGAATAAATAAGAGTGTTTAGATATTAATAGACAACAAAGAACTAAAGTGGTTAAAGGAGATTACACTTGCGTAAAACACTTTATTTGAAATACTAATTATATTAAAAGGGCCCTTTTTCCATATACGTAAATTACATATAATGGCCCTTTTTTCCGTATTAGTAAATTGCATATAGGATTTTGTTAACTCCTTTGATTGTTATTTCCGGATTTTTTAAATTATTATAAAAATATGTTTGAGATAGTTTTGCAAAATAAATCCCCTAAGCCAAAAAAATAAATTTCTTTTTTTGGAATATTTCGACTTCGAGAAACTTTAAGGCTGTGTTTGGATCAAGGAAGGAAAGAAACTAAAGAGAAAATTATTGTCACTTGTTTTCCTTTTTTGCTTTGGTGAGGAAATTAATTTTTCACGGTTTTAACTTTAAAATAGGTTTAAATTTTCTTTTCCTTGTCTATTTCTCTAGTTAACCAAATAGTTCTTCTTTCTTTTCCTCGCCAAATTCAATAAACCAAACAGACTCACACGATAAAACCAAGTTTGTATAGAGTTAATGACTGTGCTAAGTTGACACAAAAATTGGTCAACATACATGTTTGATTTTATTATCGTAAAAAATGCCTCATTTTTTTAAAGGGACGATTTCAATTCAGGCCCTCCCAAGTTAAAACTAGTGTTCAGACCCTATCAGGATTTTTTTAGTTTTAAGGACCTATATTTTGAAAATCTCAAAGCTAAAGACCCAAACTATGTTTTGACTAAAATACCCTTCATAAAGTGTTCTTTGAAGGGGTATTCGACGCTAGGTTATGTTACAGAGATACGGCGACTTGTTACCGGCAAAACCATAAGCGTTACTTTAAACTGATAATATGTTACTTATCGATAGTAAAATGTTTTTTAACAGCTTTATATTTATTTCTTCGGATAATTGAAACCTATTTTTCACAATGAATCTAGCACAACCGACTGCCCCATCAACCAATCAATGGCGTGTCACGTAGGATTTATTCTAGTATCGACGATGTACGATCTAAGAATTATAATGAATTTTTATACGGGTCAAATTCGAGAAAAATCTGGCCAAATCAAACCAGAATTTCGCAACAATTGCAGCTAATCTGTGTGTATTCGAGGTACCCATAGTTTGAGCGTTTCATAGGCTCTGTAAATATTTAAACAATCGTCACCTCATCACTTCTAAAATGTGTGTTGTGTGAACCACGTAGTATGGCAGGCACCGATTCATCTGGAATACGTGTTACGATGTCATGCATTATTATTACTAGTATACGTCTTAACTTTATAACAGTATCAAGATACGTTACTCCATTACTCGTAAACGATATCTTTTTGTCCGACAAAGCGGTATCTTCTGACTTCGTTTTGCTTATAATAAGTATAGATGTTGTATTTTTTTTTGTCCAACATATGGTACTAAGAACAAAGTGGATCATGATACAAGGGGTAACACATAATCGACTTCTTCGTCGATTAATCGGTACCTAATTTAACAAAACCTGTTTCGATAATTTTTCGCATCGAATTGGTACTACATGAAATAGAAGCGTTACTTGGATTGTCTAAAATGGTATATTACGGCGTATTTTTGTTTTTCGTAAGTATTGATGTGATATTTTTTTAACAGACATGTTTCGTTAATTCTTTTCATTGAACTGTTACTACCTGAATTTGAAGCATTATTTGGTATATCTGAAGTGGTATATTTTTCATAAGTATTGATGTGGTATTTTCTTTTTGCAAACCTGTTTCGATAATTAGGCATAGAATTGTTACTTCATGAAATCGTAACTTTACTTGGAATATCTAAAGTGGTATATTATGATGTGCTTTTGTTCTTCATAAGTATTGATATGGTATTCTTTTTAGCAGAACTGTTTCCATAAATTGTGGACGGGATATTGATTTTGGATGGATTTGGATGGATTTACCATACTTGCTAAATTTTGGCGGGATTTGTGGATTGATTGGGTTAATTGGACGGGATTTATGCCACAATTTGGATTTTCGGCGGGATTGCTAAATCTGTGCAAACGTGTTACTAATAACTATGTAATTGTTATCCATTAGTTAAATATGTTACTAAAAGTTGTTTATGTGTTACAACTTGTTGTAGTTGTCGCACCAAGGTTTATGATTATGTGTTTATGGAGATTAAGGTTTAAGGTTTCAGGGTTACCCTTATAGTTTCATGATTTACGACATATAAAATCATATTTGTGGTTTAATTTTGAATTTTGATGGCATTCGTGCTGAAATTCATATGTGATGTTTCAATTAACAAAGTAATAGTCTATGTTTTGAATAACTATTGACCTCGAACATTCACTATCATCCACCTCAATCGAACAATTTGGCTTTTAGAGGAATTTGGTTGATAAATGCATCAAATCATACATTTACAAGATGTTAATCTTGCAAATCTCGAACAATGTGCATTTATGAAAGAAATTAATAGAATTAGTAATGTGGTACTGAAAACCTATATGTGGTATCATTATCGGTAAACATGTAGCATTTCGTGCGGACAATCTGGTACTGGTGACATTAACGAACCATCCTATTAATATGTCTTAACAAGTAACTTCAAGAATGTATCAATACAGATTTACGACATATAAAATGATATTAGTGCTTTAATTTTGAATTTTGAATATGTTTGTGATGGAATTCATAGCGTTATGTCTCATTAAAAGGGATACTAGTATATGTTATGAATGAGTAGCTATATGTTATATGTGTACATGATTTTTTTATCTCAACTTTCACATATTGATATCAACATTTGAAAAACGTGTCGTTTAGAGAAATTTTGCGATTTAGCTTCATCATGTCTTCAATGTCAATGAAATGGATTTATGAATAAAATTAGTCGAAATAGTAATGTGTGTTGATTAGCTATTTTGGGTACTTGTTGCTACAAATGTGTTATAAGATTTGTTTATATGTTGTTTTTATCAGATATGTGGTATTATTTGCAGAGGCAATGTGGTAATTATTAAGTTTGTACTGTTAATATCTCTGACAATCTAGAAGCGTCTAGAATGTTCTTAATGATGTGTTGCCCAGAATGCGTGAATTGTTACTCAGAATAAATGAATGTTACTCAGAATAAATGAAGTGTTACCAACCAACTTTTTAATTGACAAACGTTCCAATACTAGGTCTCATCAAAATTCTTTGTTATTCCATTATCACATTAATAATCTCATTCAATTAAAATGGCTCGTGATCAAACTTAGTCGAATCTACCTTATAGTTCGTTAAAATCGAGACTTCATCGTTGCAACGAATTTTTTTAATTGTATTAATCACATTATTTCATGATAAATTTCGGTTTTTTTTTTTCCGTTGGTTACATGAGAGATTGACTTCGGTTTAACCGTACTGTATCATTTACGCGGAGATTGGAGCGGTTTCCAACAATTTACGATCTATTCCTATTTGCCATTTACTTGGTTATTACATGTGTTATTTACTGGTGACGAGTCGTTATTATTTTCTCATTTTATGTTCGTTTTGCAGAAACAGCTGTTATAAACTTCAAGACATATGGTGTTATTGTTCCATTAACTGTTACCCAGAGAGCTTGAAGTGTTATCCAGTAAACATAGCAAATGATTACCGCTTAGATCTCATCAAAATTCTTCGTTATTCGATCATTAACATCAATAATTATCGACGATAACTAAGTCTCATGGTGAAATTGTGTCGAATTTACATTATCCAGTTACTAAAGTCGAGACTTCACCGTGTTAAACAAAATTCCCGAATTGTGTTTGAAGCTTTCGTGCTTTATGAACTTCGAAAATTCTCTTTGATTTGAAGACTCATGAAAAATTGAAGCCGATAACAACTTCGTGATGTTAGTAACGTCGAGATTGGGTCGGATTTGGAACGTGAATTTTTTCTTTCGACCGATTGAGTGTAAGGAATGTGTTATTGCAGGAAGCGGTTATTGTTTTTGAATGATGTGTTACTTATGCGACATTATTTGTTATTTGCTAAAAGAAATGTTGTATTGTCTGCTATAAGGTCAAATTTTCTCACAATTAACGTCACTAATATCAGAACCTTATCAACAATTTCAACTTATATAATCACAATCGTGGAGGTATGTTCGGATCTGACTGTGAAATCTCGTTTCGATCGACGTCGCTTGTTTGGGAGAGATGATAGCATATACTTGTAAATTTTTGCATTAGTGAAGGGAAAATATGTCTTTATTACATGGTTTGAGTATTTTTCTCTGAATTTTTCGTTGTAAAAATGGCAAATTTGTTATTCGTTGTATTAGTATTGGTATTCACGTCTACAGCGTGTAGTACTCAATAAAAGACTAGTTGTTATTCAAATGAAAGAAAGTATTTCTTTTCAGTGCGGAATTTGTATTATTTCGAAACTTGTTATCGCATCATTCATGTATTTTTCGTCGATTTGACATATGTTAGGGTATAAAATGTCTTATCCCATCATTTATGTATTTTCCTCTAATTTATTTGTTGTCTTAGTATTGGCATTATAATTGATAATGCTGTACTAAATATATGCGATATTGTACTCAATACTGACAATTTGTTATCCAAATGAATGGAAGTGTTTTTTCAGCCCAAAACTGTTATAAATTATTTCGACAACTGCAATCGGATCATTTAGGTATCATGTGGTAAATTTTGCATATGTCAGGGTAATTACGTCTTTTCGCAGCCTTTAGGTTGTCTTCGCTGAATTTTTAGAAAACTAAGTCCTTTATCCTAAATCAAATTTTAATAGGGCCTGAATCCAAAGTTAAATATACTAGTAGGGCCTGAAGTTTAATTAACCCTTTTCTTTAAATTGCTTCCGGCCTGGTGAGCGGCCCTAGTCTGTTTCTCATTTATTGGAAGTAGGGTATTATATCATGGACAAGAAAATAACTGAAGCGGAGACTCGTTAAAAATTGTATTTTTATTTATGTAATGTAAATCTGCAGCATAGTTATTGAGGAGGCTGTTCACGTTCATGGGCCACTACTATATGTGTACAAGTGTAAATTGACGATCGTGGCAGCTCTGTGAAACCTTGTAAACGTGGCGAGCATCGCGGTAATGCATTACACTTGTAAGCTTCTAACATAAGCCTTCGTCAATGTTCTGAGAAACAAAACATTCTCGAGTTACGAGAAAAGTGGAAAAAGACATATGCTTCTCCTCGTTTCTTCCTTCGTCTATAAGAATTCCCCACTGTGAAGTCTTTTCACTACTTTCGGATAAAACCTTGAGATTTCTCACATAAAAACAAAAACTTGAGGAAGATAAAGCTCAAATATTGCACCTTCATTCCAGGCTGAAGAGAAGTGTTAGAATATGGTTTGCTTCCCTTCCCTAACATTTCGATGGCTGTGTAACTTTTTCGTGGCGAAACCCTTTTTGGCAATAGTGCTCTAAAACATGAAAACATCTTTCTTGTTATTTTCTGGGTTCAAAGTTACGTTTGTACTACTGCTTAGGTGTTAGAATATGGTTTGCTTCCCTTCCCTAAACATTTCGATGGTTGTTTAACTTATTTGTGGTGAAACCCCTTTTTGGCAATAGTGCTGGAAAACATGAAAGGTTAGGTGTTAGAATATGATTTGCTTCCCTTCCCTAAACATTTCGATGGTTGTTTAACTTATTTGTGGGAAACCCTTTTTGGCAATAGTGCTGGAAAACATGAAAGATGCGATCTTTAATCTTGTCTTGTTATTTTCTGGGTTCGAAGTACGTTTGTACTACATAGGGTTTGGCCCACGTCCTAAAATCGTTGTCCAAGCTAAAGTTAGCCTCATGAAACAGCTGAAATGGCGTTTATGGAACAACATCGTGCTCTGTTCTTGTCTGGTTCTTACAACATAGTTCAGAAAAATTTTGAAATGTTTGTCTTTCACATCGTAGGTTCACGAGACAAGATCCACGCACTTTCCTCCGGTAACAACGAAAGAATGGTGACAAGAAAACAAAAGGCCGAAGCCAAAGCTGAGGCTCAAGAACCCAACCACTCGCCGAAGAAGGCAAAGACAGAGAACGAAGGCAACGGCAAGGAAGAAATCGAAGCGAAAATGGGAAGTCAAACGAAGACATCAAAGCTGAGTTCGAGAAGTTCTGTAAGGCCATGAGCGAACATCTCTCCGTTCGACAGATGCGCGAAATCCTCGTATCCAACGGCCAGGATGCGAGCGGCTCCGACGATGCAGTCGTACCAAGATGGTAAGAGTTCAGCTTCAAACCTTAAAAAACACTTCATGATATTTTCTCGAGTCTTTCACGCGTTTCGCTGTCCTAAATTCCGCAGCCAAGATATGCTGTTCTACGGTCCTCTAGACAGATGCCCAGTTTGTGATGATGCGCTGGAAATTAGGCACACGAGCTATCATTGCACGGGGAGCTATAGCGAGTGGTCTACTTGCACTTATTCCACTACAGAGCCGCCGAGGAAGAAAGAGCCAGTCAAATTTCCTGATTCTGTCAAGGATACTGCTGTCGAGGTAATAAATCCCCTTCGTCGTCTCTGTCTTGAATATAGGGTTAATTTTTTCGTAGCTTATGAATGCGACGATTTGAGCTAGATACTCCTTTGTGCAGTGTTTGCTGCGAAAGCACAAAGGTCCTGAGAACAGAGCTAAGAGGCCACTGAAAGCCAACGACAAGCCTTCATGGGGATGGTCATCTCCCTTTCTGGCCGTTTTAACGCGCACCATGTAATAAAAGCCTCGGCTTCTTTTTTTTTCCTCTACGTATATCTCTTCTTTTTTGTTCAAAGAACTTCCGTACGATCAAACGCTTCTTCATGTCTCGCGCAGCAATCTTGGAAGAGGAAGATAGAAAGGCACGGAGGGAAGGTTTCCAGCTCTGTGAACGGTGAAGTTTACACGCCACTTTTTATGCCCTTCTTCTTACATCATGGCTGATGCTTCTCCGTTGCAGGGGCGACTTGCCTGTCGTTTCTTCTGCGGAGAGAGATCGCGGCGGCTCTTCCAAGCTAGCCGAAGCCATGTAAGAACGCTTTCGACCCCTTTACTGTTTTTCGCTTTCCGATTCTAGGTTAAGATGTGTTTTTGTGCTCGAAATTCTCAGGGAGAGAAACGTACCAGTGATTAGGGAAGCTTGGCTGAGAGACAGCTTAGACAAGAACGCAGCTCAGCCGCTCGGCGCATACGATATA
>JAPQWV010002988.1:0-47326 GCA_027422505.1 Craterostigma plantagineum | reverse complement strand
ATTTATCTGGATGCTATTCACCGCCCCCTTTTTCCTAGTTACCGCCCCCTAAAGGACTGAAAAAAGACGATTTTGCCCTTTTCAATTTAATTTATATTTAAATTCCTTTTCCAAACAACAGTTCTGATATCGTAATCATACATTCAAATCAGACAGAAACATAACAAGAAAAAATTGAAATCGCAATGAATCGTCTATTTGGGAAATGGAAAGGAAAAGAAAGAGTCTATCGGCACGGATGGTAAGCAAATTCTCGTAAATTTCGTTCGTATAGACGTAAATTCTCGAACACAGATCGGACAGCGAACGAAAAAAATCGCCCCGAACGAAATGAAAATTTCGGTCGTCACATGGTGTGGCCGAACAATAATTTCGGTCACCCTTTGCGCCGACCGAAAAAAACGATTTCGGTCACATTTTGAGGTGACCGAAATTATTGTTCCGTCGGTCACAAAGGGGCGACCGAAAACTATTGTCGGTCGCCACACAGTCACAACCGAAACACTGATTTGGTCGGGACTGTCGCGACCGAAATCGTTTTTCGGTCCTGTGGGAGGACCGAAATCTCGTTTCGATCGCCACTTAGTGTAGGCCGAAATTAGATTTTGGTCATAATTTTTTTTAATTTTTTTATTTTAATTTTTTTCCAGACCGGAGAGTGTCTCGGAGGATCCACGGGCGACGGGATAAACTACAGTCGGCATTTTCGCGAAGGAGGACGATTTTCGACCGACGGTGGAAGCCATTAACTGATTATTTGTTCTTATTATTATTTATTGATATATATTTATTTTATATTATTAATTATTTTATATTAATATATTTTATGTGTTCTTATTATTTTTTTATATGTAATTATTTTTATATTATTTATATTTTTCGTTCTTGTATTAATTTTATTTATTTATTTTATAATAATAGTATTTTATGGAATATTTATTATTTTTAATGTAATATTTTATATTATTAGTATTATTTTATCTTATTATTATTTTTTTATATCTTATTATTTATACTATTTATTATTTATTAATATTATTTGTCCTTGTTGTTAATTTTTTTTTTTATTTATTTTATATTATTAGTATTATTTTATTCTTATATCATTTTTTTATATGTTATTATTTTATACTATTTATTATTTTATTAATATAAATAACAATACGTGTTTGACACACAAACGAAGGACAATGACAAAATAAAAGCATATCATGGAGCATTGCGCCAGCGGTCGTTCATTTCGTCCAGCCTGTCTCTGTAGCGCTCCGTCTGCTCCTCGTCGTGTAACTGCAGCGTAGATAGCATCTCGGTGCTCAAGGAATACATCGAGCTGTACCACTGTACACACAATTGGTACATATAAAAATTGATTAAACATACAAATATACAAAATCTGAATCACATAATATTACGTACGTAGTCTGAGTGGCTGCGCGGGAGTAATGCCGCCCGAAGAGGATCCCGACTCCGACGAAAACAGACGAGGATGAGAATGTCGCTCATACCAGTCCATGTACCCTTCCACGGCCTCGCCAAGGTAAAATCGCGGTCGCCCGGATGAATGTACGGACAGGTTCAGAATGTACGCGTACGGGAACTGCCGCCAAGCAAATTCTGCTGCGTCGCCAGAATGGTGAACCTTATACCTCGACGGGTCTGCTGGCATGACCGCCTTCTGTGGCGGGACTCATCGGCGGCGGGATGTGCTGCACGTAACCCAATGGCGCAACACTCTCGGGGGTACAAGGGCTCAACAATGTCACGATATCGTACCCAGCTACGAAAATAGTCCTCATGTGTTGCGCCGCGGATCGGGGCCGTACGGCAACCAAGCAACCTGATAAGTTTGCAACTTTTTATATAATCGTCGTGAATATAGAATGTAATTTGTTAATATACCTCGCTCGCGAGTCATCATGTCTAGCTGACGGCGGATCTCAATCAAACGGTGGCCCGTCCGCTCGTACTGAGACACGGACCACATGCGTAATCGTGCGTCGCCAGCCTCCAACATGATGGGGTAGACGGTGTGGGCGGGGAAGCATGGGAAGTACTCGTAGATCCACGCCTGTAATAATGACAGGCACCCAACTAAACCCCTTGAATCCCCTCGGCTTGCGAGGCCAAGCTGGCGATAGAGGTAAGCAAGAGCGGCCGACCCCCACGAGTAATGACTGGCAGCTGCCAGCGACCGATAGAACTCGTGCATGATGTCGGGCTTCAACCGGTTCCCGCTCTGTCGACGAACAGCGTCGACCCCATAGAACCCACACAGCCAAGCGATTGCCTGGAACCCCGCCGGCCTATTTCCAGACCGCATCCTCTGCATCACGTCTTTCGACGCGACCGCACCGCCTCTCCATAATCCCCACAGCGCGTCTGCGTTAACGCCCATAATCTCCCTCGCTGCGATCTGCTGGTCACCGCTATCTGGTGAGCCCGATACCGTCCTCCCCTCGATCGGGATACGCAGGATCTGCTCGACGTCGTGGAGCATGATCGTCATCTCACCCCACGGCATGTGGAAGATGTTCGTGTGCAGGGTGCCAGCGCTCCACAAAAGCGCTCAGAAGAGGCTGGTCCAAGTGACCCAGCATGGCATCGGTGAGGTGGCTAAGCCCGTGCCATCGATCTCGCTCTGCGTCTCCGGCGGGAATTGGCAGTACCACTGCTTAAGCGACGAAGAACTGACGCGCGCTGCTCGCACTTCAGCAGGGGTCGCTCCTCCTCACCCATCCAGATGCGAGGCGCGATGTGCCCAAGTAACTAGGGATCACCTCGCCGTCTTCTGGACCACCTGGCTGTGGCCCCTGCACCCTCCAGGAATCGTCATCTACGATCCTGGAGCGCTTGCTCCCTATTTTATTTTACGTATATTAAGACACTACATCGCAATACAGTTTATAAAGGAGAATGGAATTACCTGAGGAGACCGGTATCGCATCGTCGTCGGATAACTCAAACGATGCCGCATCGTAGGGCACCTCCTCATCCGCACGCGCCTCCTCATCCGCATGCGGATCGTATTCCGCATATACGGAATGAGAATCAAGAGCTCGCTGCCGCCTCTCCTCCCCCCGTTGCCTACGAACGGTTGCATCAACGCCGCGCGCCCTCGTATGACGCTCTCCAGATTCATCCGACGGGCGCCGCTGCTGCTGCTCCCTCCGAGTAGGGACTTCCCACCCTTGGCCTGCAATTATATATTTATTAATTAAAAAAAAAGCACGACCGAAATCAAATTCCGCCAAACCAGTACCCGACCGAAATCAATTTTCGGTCGGCGAGGAAACGACCGAAATCAGTTTTCGGTCGTGCCAGATCCGACCGAAACATGATTTCGGTCGGGACTTCGCGACCAAAACGTGATTTCGGTCAGGTCAAGACACGACCGAAATCATATTTCGGTCGAGCCTGTTACGACCGAAATCTGATTTCGGTCGTGTCTTGACCTGACCGAAATCACGTTTTGGTCGCGACTTGGCCAACCGAAATTTCGATTTGGTCGTGCCGTTTTCGCCCTATTTCGCGTCCGATCGCTTGTTTTCAGCCTAATTCGACCCGTTTTCGACAATCTATCTACATACGAATGAGTTTACGACAGATTTCTTACCAATCGTGATAGGACCCCCTTTCCCTTTCCTTTTCCTTGTCCACGCTCCATTACGATTTGCAAAGTTCTCTGTTTTTTTGTTTCTTTTGGTTGTGTGATTTGAAAAGTGTTGCGTTCGTGTAGGATTTTAAAGAAAATTCCTACTTTTATTATATTTTTCCTTTTTAAAATTAATTAAATAACATAAGGGCATAAACGTCTTTTTTCAAGCCTTTAGGGGGCGGTAACTAGAAAAAAGGGGACGGTAAATAGTAACTCCCATAGTTTATTTGTTTCTAATTGGAGAGGAATCTGTCAGTAGAGACGTTTTTCATTCTTCTTCCCATAATATTTATTTTAAGGGCAACATGTATTTAGTTTCATGTGGAAGTATGTCAATTATAATGAAGAGAAGAATAATCTTTAAGGCCTTTGATCCTCCATATATCTTGAGAAGGGTGAACTGCATCATATTCCCTATCATGCTCAGTGCTACACATGCTGATCCACCGGCACCTATTCAAAATAAAATAAATTAAATCAAACCAACATATATCAAATCTTACTATTATAATCAATCACCTTATGAAATGTACTTACAAAATGTCCAGCACCAAGAATCCAATAGAAATGGAAATTCTTGTAAGATTTCGTAAACCCTTCGTCACTTTTTCCTCCTCCACAGTAAAGCGGCGTTCTCTCCGTGTCTAAGAACGTTTTCAGACCATCCCACCTGGCATTTAAATTCAAGATTTAATAGAACTAATAATATTTAAACGCACATATAAACATAATATTTGCAAGCAAAAACGATACTTTTAGCTTGCGAAACCCATGCTTCAGTTCCCATGGTAGAACAGATGACATCAAGCTGCAGTTGATATTTCAACATAGCACAAAATATCAAGAAAAGCTTTCTTTTTTGTTTTTTTACTTAGTATAAAGATCTTTCTTACCTGACCACTGTATACTATCAAGTTGACTCCTTTGGCCAGCAGTTCATCAACCTCATGAATTCTTGGCTTCATGAAATCTCCTTCAAGCGCAGAAAAAACAGCATCTGATTGCTCTCCCCATCTAAGTCCAAAAATCCCATAGTTATTTCATCAGAAAAAAGGAATAAGAATTTATATATTAAAGCGTCGTCAGCACTTGCTCGAAGTTATTCGGTATGATCTTCAGCTTCTTCTTTATGACGCCGTTCATTAGGCTGTCAAGATCGCCTTCCCCGCCTGGCGTTGTCCCTACGGGAATTTAGTATCTTGAGTATCTTTTCATCGAAAGCTTCTGCGATAGCTCAGTTTGCTGTTACTGATATTGGTCCATCCCAGAATCCAATATGAAGTTGTAGAAATCCTGCAATGAAGATGGAGATCGATTTCTTCGCTATTTTGTAATAAAAAACAGAGCAGATTCTTATTACCACGGAATTGCTGCTGTCGCTGATGACTCTTTCGAGGTTGCTCCAAGTTTCTGTTGCCTCGCGAACTTCCCAGCGTTGATCTCTTGCCTTATCTGCTCTGCTAAACTGTTTGACTGATTAAAGGTCTCATCTTTTTTCTCAAGATATATATTTTAAATTAAATCAATCATCAATGTATCATTTAATCTTAGAAGAAGATAGACCAGACCTATTTGATTTGGCAAGCCTTTATCATCAAGCCTTGAAACATCTTTCAGCAGAGGACCCAAGAAAACTGCAATGAGCAATGCCAAATAATTGAATAATGTATTCAGTTGCATACATACTATGAGAAAAGATTGTACACTTCAGACAAGGTTACCACGAAATCTTCGGGCGATATCCATGTATCTCCTAGCGCGATCCCTTTGAAATCAGAGTCGGGAAAGAATAAAAATCGAATCTTTGAGCTATTTTCTCTCAAGAATTAAAAAAAAAAAAAATGAATGTGAACCTCCGAGGTTAAGCTTTAGTCTTCCATTTTTCGATAGCTTGGAGGCAGACAATCCGAGGGTTACTGCATATTTACCGCCGTAAGACTCTGCGACTATGTAAAGCGAACTCTTTCGAAGAGTTTTCATTCTTATCGAAGATTTCGATTAGAAGAGTGGTAAGATCTGCTGCAGCTTCTTCATCGGTTTTCACAAGCAGTGCTTTGTCCTCCACATAACTGTAGCCAGTTCCAACTGGATTATCCTATGAATAAATAAAGCACTAAAACTCAATACATTGCATACATTTAATGATTTTCTAACACTGAAGAAAGTTTTACCACAAAGAGAAATCAGCTAATCTGAGCCAAGTTGTGTTTCTAGGTTTCAGAAATGTGTCCAAAGGGCCTATCTCTTCGAAGTTCCCAATCCCAACCCCTGAAGCACCTTTTTTGCCAGCAAAAGATAGTTTTTCAAAAAAATATGAACTTTGCAAAACAGAGCAAACTGTAAGAATTATTGATAAGCAAACAATCAAGAATATTATTACAGTCCGCCCTGAAGCCAAAGGATTATCGGCCATGGCTTGTTTGGATCTTCAGTCCTATGTGGACTACTGTAATACCACCAAAACATGTGGGCTTCTGCTTAACTTCGCAAACATTACAAAAAAAGCTTTCTTTTTATATGCATAAGAAAGAAAAGACGTAAAAAAACAAGTAGATTCTACTAGGCCTGACTTCATTCACGTACCCCAGATTCCGACCCATCTTCTGAACTTTCACCGTTGATCAATGTCCCACTGTGAAAACATGTACTGAAGAAAGATATGGAAAGAACGAGGGAATAACCAAGAATGAGCTTTGCCATGTGTTCCTTTCTTTCTTTATGTATATTCTCCTCCAAGAAAAAGTGAGTGAGAAACGAATGAGGAGTAGATCTTTGCTGTGCATCTTTCACTATCTATATGTCTATCCTTGGATCCAATAGTGAGCTGACAACTGTCCGTATTAATTTCATGTAATAAATTGTCTATAAGAAATCTATAAGAAGAGAGGAACTGCGGGTAGGGAGTCAACGGGGCGGGGCGGGGCGGGGCCTGGGATTAGGTCCCCACCCCGTCGCGTCGACGGAAATCCCCCATCCCCGTCCCCGTGAACTTAACGGGGAAAAATTCGTCCCCATCCCCATCCCCGTCGGGTCCCCGCCCCCGCGGGGATTCCCCGTCCCCACAATTTTTTTAAAAAAATTGTATTTTCATTATAATATAAATTGGAAATATAATATATTTTAAATAATATTTATATTATAATTATAAAATAATGAGTAAAGAATACTATTTTAAACTATAATTAAATAAACTATGTATAAAAATTATTATTTAGATTTAATTTAAGTTATAAATATTATATTTAAATAATATTAATGGCGGCGGGGCAGGGAGTCCCGCCTACGGGGACAAAAAATTCCCCATCCCCGCCTCGCGGGGATTAAAATTCGGGGATTCCCCGCCCCGTTTCGGGGCGGATCCCCGTGGACTGGGAATCCCCGCCCCATTGACAAGCCTAACTGCGAGGCTCCTCCTAAGTCAAGAGAATATTAATGGTAAATTATTTCTTAAAGTTACGTGCATTATATTTGATACTTTTTACAGCCCCGTCGATAATGACAATATACCGACCAGAATAATGCACATTTATCTGTTTTCTGTTGATACGCAAGTAATCATATCATGGATATGTATGGAACATCCCATTTATATTATTTAATAATAATAATAATAATTTAAATCTCACTAGTAAGGTTTCGGGCCCAAATGCCCAATTCTGGCCCGCCCAATGATCGCTTTGTCTTATTAGGGAGACACACAGATCTAGCGAATAAACAGTATCTGAGAAATCTCAAGGTAGATAAAAGGAAAACAGAAATGGAAAAAAGAAATAGAGATGCATACATATATGTAGTCAGCGACGGAACCAGACTTCCAGATCTGGGGGGGCAAATTTAAATATGCCGAAATTGGGGGGTCAAAGTGAAACTAAAAGACTTCAGAAAATCAAAGAAAAAAGGCAATTGGGTAGTCGAACCCATGGAACACGACTTTAATGAGTTTATCTGCTTCACCTTTTCCACTAGACCAAGCAATAGTTATGACTTTAACTATATAAACTAAATCTTATACATATTTTGGCTGGGGGGTCAATGGCCCCCCTAGCCCTAACGTAGCTCCGTCACTGTATGTAGTTGAGAATTTTAAGATGGTGGAGCTTATTATCATCATAATCAAAGCTTCTGGAACATGCCTTTTGCTGTTCTTACGTTTATTTGTTGCCATGTTCTCCGAAATCACTACCATATCTGCAAATCAAACTCTTTGTTCTTGATGATGCGAGTGCAAGGTATTTATGGACAATTTTTTCCCCTTCGTTGTTTATATGTGCGACTTTTGACGTTTTGCAGTTGATTTGAAGGGTATTGTGTGTGTGGTTGGAGCGAGGTTGTTGTTTGTGGCGATAGTAATGTAGTGAACGATTTTGCAATGTGTTGCATATTTAGGTTTTTTTTTTTTACTCTTTTAGTCAAGCTTGGGATGACAGTCCTCTTTTCTCGCATTTTGAGGCAACTCCTGATGCAATTCTTATTCGTTTATCAGGGATATTATGCAAGCATTTTTAACAGAAATTATCGTTCATTATGTTGTGATTGATTATGAGGTGGGTTGATGGTGTGTTATATGTTATATTGGTGTTGTAAGGAGTTCGGTGTGCAGCTTACACGATCATGAGTGAGAATTAATCCAGTCTCGATTTGCTTTTTACCATGCTGAGCAATGAGGTAAGATGATTATCATCCATGTATGTGATTTTGGATCCTCGTACATTTGGGAATTTTTTTAGCAAGCACTTCCATATCATTTGCTTACCCTAGGTATTGAAAAAGTGTTATGCTCACCCATGTAGTGCGTACATTTCGACTTGCAGTTTGCCTTTCACGAATACTATGTCTGCTGTATGGTACATTGTACAAACACTCTATATTGGCTGCTTGATGCTTGAAGGACGCCGTTCTTCTTTCGCATGCTGAATCGCGCCATTGTCCTATATTTACACATTATTTGATATGTTACAGATATGTGCAATGAATCATGGAGGTAGATATTTTGATTAATTTTTACCTTTGACTTGAATTCGACAATTCTGTCCTTGATTATTAATTATAATTTCTAGTTTTATTTGTCTAGAAATAAAAATGTAGAAATTTTGGAGACCATTTTAACAAATTCTCCACGAAAGGTGACACGTGTTGATCTCATAAATCCGAAGGTGGCAGGTATAAATTGGAAGGTACCTTTTGTGCCGCTAGGTTTTCTGCTGTGCTTTAGATAAGACTCAGAGTTATTAGCCATTTTCTCTCATGCTCATTAGGTCTTAAGTGTGCGGCGGCGTCGAAATCATCACTTCCGATCTCTATTTTTTGGTTTTTGGGTATGAAAGTCCTTTTTTGTTCATTTTCTTTCCTTTTTTCTCTGTATTCTCATGTGATTCCTCACTTTTGTTTGTATGGAATGCTTTGTTTGCCGGCAAGAAGATGTAATTCAGTCGTTAATTTAGACATCATGTTTATCTAACTTTGCCTCTTCTTGATTTTCCGGCACGACGATTAACTCTGTCCTAAATTTAGACATCATTTATCTAGTTTGTCTCTTCTTATTTAGTAAAAGGGAGAGCAGTTATTGCTTTCAGTTTTTGGGCTGGTTGTGTGTGGAAACGGCGTTTCACTAAGAATGGTGGCTGTTTATTGTTTATGAATTCATTAGTTCTGCCGAAATGTTTCACGTCAGTGTTGGCGAAACCTCACAGGCTTCAGGTTTTTATTGGTTTTTTTTTTTTTTGCTTTGTTTTGATCTGAAAGCTTTAATAAAATTAGACAAATGGACATGGCATTGGTATCTGTTTGTGCTTATTTTATTGTGTGATTTGTTGCTGGTACTCAATGTAAAAATTCTGATCTTGCGAACGACTTGTTTGAACAGCTATTAGAAGTTGTGAATTATTAAAGTTCATGACCAGAAGTAGCTCGTTTTTTCATCCTTGTATTTGTGAGAAACCTTTGAGCTTTCTGCTTCTATTAGAATTTATGTTGGGAACAAATTTTGATGGGGTGTTCAAATCCTGGTTTATTGATTGATTTTGTATTGGAGAGGTATTGATGGATAATGCAAATGAGCATGGTAGGCCCAATGGGTTTAGGAGTATTTGATAGTTGTCGCTTCTTGAATTTTACATTTGGTAGTTCATGAAAATGTTTTTATTGTATCATCTATCATCCCAATTCTGGATGAAGTCTAGTTGTCCGTCGAGTTTAAAATTTCGGTACTTTGGCAACTAGTTTTAAGTTCTTCTATGTTCACGGAATAATTGTGTTGGATTTATAATGTTCTGAAGAAGCTCTTGAAATGTATATTACAGTGATCCGTCACGTTTTATTTGCAACCAAAGTGCTTCAAATTTATTCAATTTATTCCTTTTTCAATGCTGAAGGACATGGGTTCTGGTGAAGAAGACGTGTCGCAAATTCGTGTTGGCTTGAAAGAGAGTTCAAATGGATGCTGAAGGCTCAATTGGAACTTGGCGTGCTTCCTCCTGCTCGTAAGAGGGTAAGCAGGTTCCAAAGCCTTAGTGAAAATGGTGGAAGCAATCACAACGATCAAGACAGTTTGGGTAAGAAAAAACAGGGCCTGTGAAGAAGAGAAGAAACTTTGTGAACTCGGGACAGTGCAAGGTAGTGCACTCACAGGCTACTTCTGTCTTGGATGGGGTCGATGGGGATGTTGTGGTGACAGGGGCAAAGGTAGGGGATGATGTAACAGAGGTTAAGGTGGTTATTACAGGTGAGGTAGCAAGTGGAGAAGAAGTAGGAGATTATAGCATATGGATTTTGTTCTGGATTCTTACTACAAAATAATAAAATCCCCCAGTAAGATTGTTTGTATGTTGCAGGATCATCTGATGTAGGAGTAGGATCAGAGAAAAATGGATCAAGCTCGGGATTGGAGTTACATGATGTAGTCCTAAATAATGTCAATTTCAAGAATTGGTTGAGGGTTCTTGTGAAATGGAAATGAATCCTTCAGAGGGGATTGACTTGAAGAAGGTCTCTATGAGGTTGAAGGAACTTCTTGGGACTGGGTTATTGGAGGGATTGCGGGTTCGCTACATTCAAGGATCAAGGGTACATGTTTCTTTGTAACTTGGTTACAATTGTTAACAAGATAATCGACACTTTTGTCATCTTTCAAACCTGGAAATTATCAGGGAAGACAGAGGCAGGAATGTGAACTTGAGGGGATAATTCAGGGAACTGGAATATTGTGTTCATGCACGGAATGCAGGGGGACCACGGTACAATCTGAAATTATATCCTACTAACTAAACTATTATAACGGTATGGTTTCTCTGGACTTGGTGCATGTTTCTTGCTGTGATATAGGTTGTACCGCCTACTCAATTTGAGTTGCACGCGGGGAGTGGCAATAAACGTCCGCCGGAGTACATATATCTGGATAATGGGAAATGTTTAAGAGATGTACTGAATGCTTGTAAAGATGTTGAGTTGGATCATTGAAAACTGTGATACAAAAGGCCATAAGTCCTCCAAATCGTAGAACGACGTCATGTCTATTTTGCAATGGTGACATTTTGTGCTTATTATTCGTATACGATAAGTCATCTCTTCTTATACAAGCCCTTAAACTGTTTCATTGTTTTCTTTTTTATATCAGCATGGATGCCTGATGCAGGTGATGATAGCTCATTTATTTGTGCTTCATGTTCTGGGACAATACTGCCTGGTCCCTACTCTGACCAGACTACTTATTCTTCAAACCGTAAGTAATTAAGGCCTAGGTAGCGGCAATCGATTACCTGTTGCTTATCAATTTTGTTGATTTACAGAAAGTGAGGTTTATACTGCATGTGAAATCTGCAACATTTTCTTACTCCTAGCAAGAGGCCGTACTTGTGGCCTTCAAAATTGATTCCAGTTTCTAGGATATCTGTAGTTCAGGGACTTTTATGCAGATCACTGTTGAATCATATGCCATTTAGGAGTGCTTTGTTCTGGTGAGTGTTAGGTCTTCAGCGGACGGTTATTCTGCTCCATGTCAATCTGCATTTGTATCTGATGTTTCAAATAGAAGGCAAAATGTTTCAAACACTCGTCCTAAAACTAAACGCGAAGGGAAGCTGACTAGGAAGTAAGTATATAATAATCCTTCCTTTTTAATATGTGCTTAGAAGTTTATAACTTAAGGATTGACTTAGATTTGAACGAACAACTATCTCAACCTGATGATTCTTTTTGGGGCGTTTCTTCAGGGATTTGAGAATGCACAAATCAATTTTAGATGAGATACCTGAGGAGGCGCATCTGGAGTACCGTTTCCGTGGAGAGGTAAATGCAATCGTACAAACTTTCTTTCTTATTGGTACTAGAATAGCTGAGTAAATTTCTATGGCACCGCATTTATGAAAAAGTAGTTTTCGGTTCCTTGACGTAGATAACCATTTTAGTGGCCATGTGTGACCTTTTTCTTGTAATCTATTTCCTGGCATTGAGCAGGCGTTGCTCACAGGTGTCAAGAGAGGTTGTGGAATTTACTGTAACCACTGCAACGAAGTGGTAATTGATTCCTTTTTGTGTGTGTGTGTTGTGATCATATATGCATGTAATACGGCCATTTTTATCAAAACCTGAAGCTAACTTGAATATGATGCTATTTACTCGAATATCATGTTATCGACTCTCGTTTCTTAACAGATTAGCCCCTCTGCATTTGAGGAATGTGCTGGTCATGGCACTCGTCGCAAACCGTAACTGTCCTTTGTTTATTTATCTTAAGTCCTTAATTATTTTGCATATAGTTACAGATTCTGCATATACTTCAGGATTATATCATTAAATTAATAATCATAAACTGGACTCATAACTATGTATAACATAAATTCTGATTGTCTCGCAGATACACGAATATATACACATCAGACGGGATTTCTCTGCACCAGCTATCTCTTGAACTGTCAAAAATACGTAAGCCAACTGCAGATGAAAGGGACGATCTTTGCTCGTTTTGTGAAGATGGAGGCGTTGAGTTTTGGTGTGGAACCTGTCCACGAGCCTTTCACCATGGTACGACATTACTAGCATGTTTTTATGAGTTATATATGCATCAGAGTGTAAACTGCAAATTTTCATCTGTTTGCCTTGCCTCAACGACTATATAGAGTCTGTTGGCATTCTGAACCCTCCAGAAGGGAACTGGCAATGCAAATATTGCCGAAATATCCATGAAAGGGATGATCAATTGCACAACGATGGTGATGTCATTGCTTCAGCTTTAGCTCGTGGCGGTAATCTTTTTGAAGAAATAACTAAACGCTGCACTCGTACTGTCGGAGCAATTGAGAAGGATTTAAGCCACTGTGCAATTTGCAGGTTCTTTTATACTCTTTTAGCTTATTGATGCATCGGATAATCTTCATTGTTTCCCCTCTCTCTCACTCTCAGCATCTGACCTTATACTTTCAGGGGTCGTGAGTTTAACGAATCTGGGTTCGATGACAAGACTGTACTATTTTGCGATCAGGTAAGACGCTGCTCTTCAACATGAAACATCAAACTATGAGCTCAATAATGTATCGGATATTCAATGCCATGTTCAAACACAAGCATCACATTAATGGTAGTCTATCTAATCTTTGCTTTCTAACTGGCAGTGTGACAGGGAATACCATATCGGTTGTCTAAGGGAGCACCTCGGCATTGACTTAAAGGTTCACATTTACCATAAACACTGGTTTTTTTTCCTTACCAAATTGATAATTTCGCTTCAATTCCCTTGTGAAACTATCTTCGGTTCAATTTGTAGAAACTCCCAGAAGGAGAATGGTTCTGCAGCACAAGTTGTGCCAATATGAACATTTATCTTCAAAAGTTGATCGAAGAGGGGGAACAGAAGCTTCCTCATACACTTTCAGATATTATGATGAAGAAATTTGAGGCTCATGGGTTACTGCAGAATGTGAACCCTGACGTGAGTTGGAGGCTATTGAGGGGAAAATGGCTTCAGAAGACAGCGGGGCATGGTTATCCAGTGTGGTCAGCATTTTCGCGTGAGTTTTGGTTCGCTGTATTTTTTCTTTTGCCTGTCATTCCTTGTAGTAATGTGTGACTGTGTGATATGAATAGTTTACTTACGAACATATCTTACGTAAGTAACAAAAGTTTTACGAGTTTATTGATAATAACTCTTAAGGCTAAATATGTTCATGACCCCACACTTCAGGAGCAATTCGATCCCATAATCGACTCCAGCACCTGTGATCTCATTCCTCACATTGTTCATGGGTAAGAAGAAGCCTATCAAACTAATTACACCTTTGTTCGATTTTTTCATCTCATCATGGGCTTATTTGCAAAACCATGGCTAACTGATTTGCAGGATGCAAATCGAAAATTGGAATTTCCTTGGCATGTATTGTGCTGTCTTGGTGGTTGAGTAAGAACTTTGACTCGGCTAATTTTTGAATCTTTTAATCCCTTGTTTATTTCAATTGATCTTTGACATGTCTTTATACTCATCCAAACAGCTCGGTGGTAGTTTCTGTTGGGATATTTCGGATTTTCGGCGAGGAAGTTGCAGAGCTTCCTTTGGTTGCGACTAGGACTGAATATCAAGGAAAGGTACGGGTCTACTAACACATCGTATCCAACTATTTGTTTATAATCACATGAGCTCCCTGCTACTGAAAATTCGAAAAATGATCGAATCATGTTCGAAAGGATGTCATGAAAATCGGGTCTGATTAATAGAAGTAAATTATGTTGGCAACTTACATGTCTGACGATCATTGCAGGGGTATTTTCAAGCACTATACTGTAGTATTGAAAATCTTTTATCATCCCTGAGTGTGAAAAATCTGGTGCTTCCCGCTGCCGAGGAAGCACAATCTCTCTGGAAGAACAAGTTTGGTTTTGTTAAACTCAACGAGGAAAAGGTCGAATCACCTCTTTCTTTTTTTGCTTTCTTCTCCTTGTAAAAAATAGCCTACGACTGTGCAAAATACTTACCTGTAAATCTTCTTCTTTGCAGCTTAAGGAACTCAAGCGACAATACAAACTCCTCATTTTCGATGGGACGACTATTCTTCACAAGCCCGTGCCTCATGGTTAAATTTTTATTTCACCTATATTGGAACAAATTCCAGCGTCTTTAATAGTTGTGGATTATAAGTGTGAATCAATAGATGCATGGTAGACTCTTTCATGGAGCAAGTACTGGGATCTTTAAGTTGGTCATTACTACTTTGATTGTTGACCCTTATGTTGAATTGTGGACCTTTTATCGAATAATGCTGATGTAGATTCATCGGGAAATTAAAAGAAACGAACAATAGTGATAACATAACTGTCGAACTCTAGGGTACTTATTTCAAATGACCAAACTACCGAACATTTCGAGATCATATTAACCATCCTCGCTCTTCGTGCTTTGCAAGAAGACATCAGTGAGTACAGTTTGAGAATGGAGAGAAGCCTTCAACAGCAACATAGCCTTCCAAGACCAAAAAAAAAAATGAAACTTTTGCAGTGTTATATAGCAACTCTGTAAGAGAGAAAGGGTGGTGCGTTAATGTAAGATTACCTCTTTACTGCCCATCTCTACCTTCCTCTCCTCCAATGAAGAGAAACTGACATCAAAACTTATCAGTCAACTTCTTGACCATCGACATTTCCATCATAGGCATCACCTTCAAGTCGTCCATGACTATGTAGCTCACATTCCCCATCACAAATCCACGTTCATGAGGCAGGAGATTCCTTAGCTCCGCACGTGACTCGAGAGATGTCGAAGTCACGTATATAACCGAAGATTTCATGTTCTTCTTCTTATGATACCCGCAAGTGCTTCCATCATCATTGACATAATTGCAATGGCAGCACTTGTAAGATTCCCGTTCGTACAGTGCAGGCCAATTCCTCGGCAAGAAGAGAGGTTGGTAGTGATTATAGTTGTTTGCATGGAACAGTTTGGGGTTAAGAATATCGTCGTGAGTTAGGCATGGCTGAACGTAGCGTCTGTCCAAGCTTTCGATGCTTGAGTACAGAGTTGATATAGAGCCCATGCCCATGTTTCCTTTCTCTCTTACCAAACTGTTCACAGTAGCTAAGGGCAAGGCGAGCATGTGTAAGAGGAAATCCACAAAATCTTTTCTGGCTTCTGCAAATAAGACCCTTTGGCCTTTTTGATCGATGTAGAGCGTTATGCTGACCATATCTGCAGTTTTTCTTCCTGCTTAGTTTCTTTAGTATGAGAATTCGTCTCTCTCTCTCTCTCTCTCTCTCTCTCTATATATATATATATATATATATATATATATATATAATAGTTCTTGTAGAAGTCCAAGCGTAGATGAATTGCCTTTGGTCGAATCGACTGTTGAAGTAGCCATAGTCCTTAATGAGGAATTCGAAAGGAGTGAAATTAAAGATGAAATCATTCGAAAAGTTCAAGCCTTTTTTTTTTCCGCAAGTGGTTTGTCAAAGATTTAATTAATTATTTTCAAGAAAGGCAAAATTATTATATCATTTTTTTTTTTATCTTGGGTCATTATACTTGATCGTTACAAAACTAGCTCATAAGTATGTATATAGTAACAAAATTGAGTCATAATTACAAAACTAGGTCACTAAATATGTGTATAGCAACAAAATTAGGTCACTAAGTATGTATATAGTAACAAAATTGGGTCACTGACCTCTTTTTTATTATATACATACTTGACGACCCAAATTTGTAACTATACACATACTTAGTGACCTAGTTGTATAACTGGCAACATAGTGATCCAAAATCGAAAATTGACATACTTAGTTACCCGTTTTTGTAATTTCACTTCAAGAAACAAAGAAAACTTCTGCCTGTGTTGGTTGTCCCTTAAATCCTACTAGCGGTCTGTGCATACTCAAAGCGTGTGCAACAATAACATTAAAAAAAATTCCTCGACAGTTTCTTTTTATTATTATAGAGATCGTGGCGCACTAATTTTATTTTTAGTAATAAAATGTTCATTGACAAATTTTAATTGCAAAATGGTAGTTTCTATCATACAGACCAATTTCAGTTCGACAGTTTCTATTATATATACAGACCAAATCCAATTGAAATTCGGCAGTTTGTCCGGGTTTTTTAAGTAAATAGCCTTTAAGTTGGTCATCTTTTAAAACATAGCACCCAAAATCGGATTTTACCTTTGTACCCTTACTAACTCTGCGCTAAAGACAATTTTACCCTTATTTAATGTCAATCAACAACCTCAACAACACTTACGAATAAATTAGTTAAAGGGTTTACATGTTACACTGTAGCGAATCTGAAACATCAGACCCGTGATAGAAGAGCAGAAGGATAAAAGTAAAAAAAAAGACCACTTTCAACTTTCACTGCACTTTTAGTAAAAAAAAAGCAAGCGTTCTCTCCCGCCCTTATCCTGCAAATCGTTTTGTCTGCAACTCAAACCGAAATCCGAACCTCAATCTACTCAATTGACAATGGCATTCAACGCAACACCCAAAGATTGGAGGTATGTGTACTCTTCGTCTTCTTCAATTTAACGCGAGAAGGGGATCTGAGAACGACCCATCGAACCCTAATTGGTGGGGACCCGTGCTTGCAAGCACAGTACTGTGCTTGCAAGCGTACGTCGATTTTAATGCATGGGTCACGTGCTGCAAGCACCCGCTTCTGAGCAGGGACCTGTGCGTATTTCATGGAACCCGCTCATAAGGTGATGCTCGCCAGCACGGGTCCCCTGCGTTTTAGCGCGGGTCCCCTGCTTATAACGGGCGGGTCCCGTGTCATTGCGCGCGCGCAATGTTCACGGGACCCGCGCGTTATAAGCAGGGGACCCGCGCTCAAACGCAGGGGACCCGTGCTGGAACCGTGCCGATGCGCTGGGGTCTCATGCGCATCCGTGCTTGAATCTCAGCATATGCGATGCGGTCCCCTGCACATCTGCTCATAAGGGTATTCTATTTTCAATCTTCATACCACGTAATTAGCTCAAATGTGTTTTACGTATAAATTAGGTTGTGAGGACAAGCAGTGGGGCACAGAGGACGAAGTTCCTTATTGCCGTGTAAAGCTGAACTCGTTATACGGCGAGGCCAGCCAGCTGATAAGACAATGTCTGAACCACCACGAGTGGGAGATTTTTAGGAACGAGAGTCCGTTCGGCCGCCTTGTTAGTGCAAAGCCCGCTTTTAACCCCTCGGGCCAGTGCTGTGGTACCTCATCCAGAGGCAGACGAGTCTGCACAACCGCGATGAGCTGTGGATGATTGTGGGCTACAGGCCACTCTGATTTTCAAAATCGGAGTATTGCCTAATCGCCGGGCTGAAGTTGCAGCCGAGATACCGCCGGTAAACGGCGACTCACAGTTCACGCAAGACATTTTGGCAACAGTAAGTCCGCATGTCGCACGTCAAGCATCGTTGGAGGCGTTATCTGGCGACGAGGAAGATGCGAACATCGAGAAGCTGAAGTTGGCGGCTGTCTACTTCGCCACCGCCGTGTTGATGAGTCGACCGTCGAAGAAGGACACCTTCGTGGATCAGTGTGTCATTAGCCTCGTCGAAGATCGGTTTGCATTCTCCCAATATCCTTGGGGAAGCGTAGCGTTCGATGAGGTCATATGCGCTTTAAAGGTAAATATACCGGAGAGGAAACGAGAGTGGCTGATCAGTGGGTTCGTACAACCACTTCAGATGATTTATAATTAAGCTTCTTTGCATACCTTTTGTGACATATAAATAATTGCTAATATTTGTTGCGTTATTTGTATTCTGATACTCGCTTACGAGTGCATACCGGGCGTTCAAGACGCCTTTGCGGTGCGCAGGGGTGAAGATTTGACGCCACGCATGCTAAGGTGGGTGAGCAATAATGGGATCGCAAGAATTGCCCGACTTTGAGGAGCGTCGCAGATGCCGCTGACGGGTCCCATGGACGAGGGTTGTTAGTGCCGTCAGCGGCCGAGCAGGAGGCGGCGTACTATAGGGACATCGTCTTTGACGTTGGGTGTAATGCCCGTAAAAATTTTAATACGGGATTATTTCAATAAAGTTCGAAAGTACAAGATTTATTTTCGAACAAGATCCAATTTCTTCATGAATTGGGCCAAAAATTCACAATTGACCAAAATTTTTAAATGGGCCGAAAATAATAAAATAAAGCCCAAATATATAATTAATAGAATAAGAAACAAAACAAAGCAAAACAAAATAGAATAAAATAACAAAACAAACAAAACAAAATCAACCTAATACCACACTTTAATCCACAAAGACAAGACCTAATTAAAAATAATACATAAAAAAAAATATAATAATAATAATATGCATTTCCAAGTGCTTAAGGACAAGATCTAAGCCATCAATACACCTCATAATGGTACCAAATCAAGACCAAAAAACACCTAATACACATGGAGGTACATGTGGAGAAAATAAATAAATAAGTGAGATTGGAAAAGAGAAGGGGAGAGAGGCCGAGAGAAGAAGAGAAGAAAAAAAAAAAAAGAGAGAGAGAGAGAGAGAGAAGGGAAAGAAAGAAGGAGGAGAAGAAAAATCTACGAAAGCTCGGGATCGAAGCTCTCGGGTCGGGATCACACGAAAAAACTCCGTGATTTAGCTTTCTACGGACGTAAGGTAGGTGAAGATCACCTACATACGTAAACAATATAGGATTTGTGAATTTTACGTGTTTTGCATGTTATTAATCGAATTCTTCGTGTTTATGTGATAATAATAATTGCTTGCATGAATTTTTTCGTTGGTTATCTTAGGGAGCACGAGATTGAGTATTTTTAGATCTATGAATATTTGGAAATAGGGATAGAGGACTTTAGATTAAGAGGATAGAGCAAAACTTGGGGAGAATTAGGGTTTTCTAGGGTTTTCTTTATCCATTTCGGCCAAGAGGTTCAAAAATTCATATCTCACAATCTAGACATCAGATTAAAAATTCCTTTGAACAGAATTAAGATTTGCAAGTCCTTTATCTGTGGTTAAAATTTCAGGTCCATCGGACATAGTTTACTTGTGATCATTGAGAAATCCAAAAACTGTCGCAAAACAGCCGTATAAAATAATTATTTTTAAAATTTTGGAACTTGATCGAAATTTTACAAAATCCAGGGAGTCTGTGTTGTAAAATTCCGAATAGGGGATATTTTTAAAGAAATATAAAGTTTTAGGACATATTTAAAATTCGGAATAAATAATTGGGGTCCTTTGGGTAATTTTCAAAACTTTGGGGACTAGATTGAAAAGTTTCAAAAATCTGGTGGCTGAGAACGTAAAATCCGGATAGGGGAGATTTTTGAAGAATTATAAAGATTTAGGGGCAGATTTGAAATTCGGAATAAATAATTGGGGTCCTTTGTGTAATTTTAAAAAATTCGGGGACTAGATTGTAAAGTTTTAAATCTGGGAGCTGAGAATGTAAAATCCCAACAGGGGAGATTTTTAACGAAATATAAATCTTTCGGGGCAGATCTGAAATTTTAAAGATTCGGGGCAGATCTGAAACTTAGGAAAATGTTCGGATCCTTAAAAGCAAAACTATGAAATTTTGGGGTTTTAAATGCAAAAATTTAGAAAGATATTTTTAAATTAGAAACTTAAGTGATATTTTGAAAGTTGAATAATAGAATTTTAAAATATTAAATTAGGGACCAATTTTGAAATTAGGTATTAAAGTGAAAAGGATTAAATTTTGGGAACATGTAGTGAAATTTCGGGGAGAGATCGATGAGTAAGGTTTCGGGCTGAGTAATTCGGAATGCGGGCTTTGGCCGCGATTATTTAGCGTACGATAGTTTTCGGATCGGGCCAAGCTGATACCTCGGGCTGATACGTGATATGAAGATTTGCATTTTTATGTATGCATTTTACTCGCATGACATTTGCATACACGTGTTACGAGGGGAGAGAATCGTGTGTAGTCACGGTGCCATTGTATAGTGTTGATGAGTAGGGTAGTTTATGACTGAGGTGATGGTTGTCGAATGGTATGAGTTGAGGTTAGGACTAAGGCGCACTATATGATTGAGATGTGGGGAGTGGGCCTCCCGAGCTACTGACCCTTGTGGGGAGTGGGGCCTCCCGAGCTACGGACCCCTGCGCGCGCGTGTTGCCTTTAGTACCTAAGCCTCGGGCCCTGATGTGATGTGATGAAATGAGAGATGAGAAAAGAGTCGAGCGTGTATTTTGTGAGTTTTGTCAAGATTGGGGTGTGAGAGCATTTGCATTGCATGTTTTCATCTACTGGGCAAAAGCTCAGGGTTTACGTATGTAGGTGAGACGGCTGATGGCGGTGACTCCACGGTCTTTTGAGTGCGGGGCAGTACATGGAACGCGACCTGTGGAGTATATTCATTCATGTTTCGTATTGTTACTATTTGGGCTTCGGTCTAATACAATAATGTGTGTGTTGTAAAACATGTCTTTATTACGGATTCAGACTTTTGGGCTTCGGCCCAGTTCTTGAATATTATTATGTAATAAAAAGTTTTTATTAAATGGGCTTTCCGCTGTTTACGCTGCGTAAACCCGCCAAAATACGTATTTAGGAAGTAGGGTCGTTTCAGGTGGTATCAGAGCGCTAGGCTTTAGGTTCTGTAGACCGTCCATGTACTGCCGCTCAAAAGCCGGGAGGATCAGCCTACGTCTGTAAGTTTGATACTATTACGTGAATATATGTAAATGCTTATGTGTTTTTTTTTGTGCTTTTCTATGTTACGTGAACTTGTAGACTCTTAGAAAATGAGGACACGATCGGGAAATGGGAATGATGGAGAGGCCAGTCGTCGGGATGGATCTGAATCCCCGACTCGTGAGAACAACACACGTGAGAACGATACCATCCGCTGTTTGACTGAGCTGATCCAGCAACAGGCTGCTCAAATCCACGATCTAATCAATTTTCGGAGCTCATCTGAGCACCGATCCTCTCCACATCCTGACCGTGTGGAAATCATCGGGGAAAGGTCTCGTAAACTGAATCCCCCGACTTTCGAGCAAGCTACCGATCCTTCGATGGCTGAAGACTGGATCCGAACAATTGAAGATATGTTCGTATACGGTCGGGTGCCAGGGAACGAACAAGTCTGTGCCGTTTCGATGTTACGAGGAAGTGCGCGATTTGGTGGGATACCATCAAAATCCTTAACGACCCCGCTACGATGCCATGGGATAGATTCAAAGAGCTGTTCTTCGAAAAATACTTCTCAGCCCACGAGCAAGCACAACGAATGAACGAATTTATCAACCTCCGACAAGGAAGGATGACGGTGCCGGAATACGTTCGTAAATTCGAAGAGCTATCTCGCTTCGCTCCACACATGGTAGCTACTGATGCATTAAAGGTGGCTCGTTTCATGGTGGGCCTCAGACCCGAGATTTATCGTGACGTAAGCATGTCGGGTATCCCGGGTGTGCACTTCACACAAGTGGCCGAACGAGCCATCATCGCGGAGCAAGCAGAGGCTCAGATCGTGGCGGCGCAAGAAGCAAGGAAGAGAACGGAGAGTCAGCAGGGAGGTGGAGGTGACCGAAAGAGACCATTCTTCGGGAAAGGCCCTAACCAAGGAGGTCGCTCGGGACCATCTAACTGGCGACCGAGGCCGAACCAGGGACCACCCAACGTTCCGAACCGATCTTCATACAACTTACCACCGTGTCAACAATGTGGGCGTAATCACGTTGGTGTCTGCTTTGGAGTTGGATACAACCCCAACGTCGTCTGCTATCTCTGCGGGAAATAGGGACATTACGCACGAGCCTGCGACCAACCCAGGAACCCGACTCAGACGTTTGCACGACCGCCACCGGTTCCGGCTCGAGCATTTGCAATGACCAATGAAAGGGCGGAGGCGCTACCACCACCGGCTCCAGCTCGAGTGTTTGCATTGACTAATGAAGAGGCGGAGGCGCTACCACCACCGATTCCAGCACGGGTGTTCACATTAACCAATGAAGAGGCAGAGGCAAATCCTACAATGGTGACCGGTACGTTACAAATTTACGACGTGCCTACTTCCGTGTTGTTTGATTCTGGAGCCACGCACTCGTTTGTGTCGGCCAAATATGTGACCAAGGTAGGCATCTCTCCTACCTTATCTGATTACAACTATGTAGTAACCCTACCACACGGGGATCCAACTCGAACTAATCTAGTGTTGGAGAAATGTCCCGTGACGATCGAAGGAAGGAGTTTGAGCGTAGATCTAATTGTGATCCCGATGAACGACTACGACGTTATCTTCGGAATGAATTGGCTCTCGAAATACGGTGCCATAATCGATTGCCGGAAGAAGATGGTGGCGTTCCAAATTCCTGAAGATGAAATGTTCACGTTTGTGGGAGCGAAGGAGAAGAGCAAAATCCATCAAATTTCTGCCTTAAAAGCCCAACGACTTCTGAATTCGGGATGTGAGTCTTTCTCCTATTTGCAATAAAGACCGACGAATCGCCTCAACCGAAATTAAAAGACGTACCCGTTGCAAATGAATTTCCTGACGTATTTCCCGACGATCTCCCGGGACTACCTCCTAATCGAGAACTCCAATTCGCGATCGAACTAACTCCAGGAGCAGCACCGTTCTCTAAGACTCCGTACCGTTTAGCACCAAGCGAACTACGAGAGTTAAAAGAGCAACTTGACGAGCTATTGCAGAAAGGATTTATTCAGCCCAGTTTCTCGCCTTGGGGAGCACCGGTCCTGTTCGTTCGTAAGAAGGACGGGTCGATGAGACTTTGTATCGACTACCGAGAGCTGAATAAACTGACGATCAAAAACAAATACCCGCTGCCCAGAATTGACGATCTGTTTGATCAGCTACAAGGATCGTCTATATTTTCCAAAATTGATTTAAGATCGGGGTACCATCAGCTGAAGGTTCGGGAAGCCGACGTTCCAAAAACGGCGTTCAATACGAGGTATGGCCACTATGAATTTTTGGTTATGCCTTTCGGGTTGACGAACGCTCCAGCGGTATTTATGGACCTAATGCACCGGGTCTTCAAAGATTTCCTCGACCACTTCGTCATCATCTTTATAGATGATATACTCATTTATTCTAAAACGAAGGAGGAACACGACGCTCATTTACGAACGGTTCTCGGAATTCTTCGGGAAAAGCAACTCTATGCCAAATTCAAGAAATGTGAATTTTGGCTCACGCAAGTGGCCTTTCTGGGACACATTGTCTGCGGAAACGGGATTTCTGTGGACCCCAGCAAGATCGAAGCCGTAAGCGATTGGCCACGACCAACCACTCCCACGGAGGTCAGGAGTTTTCTCGGGCTTGCTGGATACTACCGAAAGTTCATTAAGGACTTTTCTAGCATTGCCTCGACACTCACGAACCTGACGAAGAAGAATGTCCCATTCAAGTGGACGGAAGCATGCGAGCACAGCTTCCAGGAGTTGAAAAAGCGATTGACAACAGCTCCAGTTCTTACGATTCCCTCCGGTACCGAAGGCTTCTCGGTGTACAGTGATGCCTCAAAGATTGGCTTGGGGTGCGTGCTGATGCAGAACGGGAAGGTAATTGCGTATGCCTCCCGACAGTTGAAACCTTATGAGAAGAATTACCCCACGCACGATCTCGAACTCGCAGCAGTTGTGTTCGCCCTAAAAATCTGGCGTCATTATCTCTACGGGGAACGGTGCGAGATCTACACCGACCATAAGAGCCTGAAATATTTCTTTACCTAGAAGGAGTTGAATATGAGGCAACGACGTTGGTTGGAGCTCGTTAAAGACTACGATTGCGTGATCAACTATCACCCCGGCAAAGCAAACGTAGTCGCCGACGCATTGAGTCGAAAGGCGGTGAACACAGAACTCCACAACCTCGAAGTAGAAGTAATAAACTTTGGCCAGATCGAGGCTAGAATGGCGGCGTTAACTCTTCACCCTACGTTGCCGGAGCAGATCAAGAAAGCTCAGGAGCAAGACGAGCTGTATCTGAAATTGATAAGCGAGAAAACAATCACGACTTCATCAGAATTCAAATTACAAGGAGGGAGTTTATTCTATAACAATCGTCTGTACGTGCCCGATAACGCAGAACTCCGGAAAATCATAATGACGGAGGCGCACGCCACTACATACTCGGTACACCCTGGAGCTACGAAGATGTATCGAGATTTACGTGAGACGTACTGGTGGCCGGGAATGAAGGGAGACATTGCGACGTTTGTAAGCCAGTGTCTCACTTGCCAACAAGTCAAGGCAGAACATCAGAGGCCGGCAGGGATGTTGCAATCCTTGTCTATTCCCGAGTGGAAATGGGATCATATTACCATGGACTTTGTCGTCGGCTTGCCGAAAACTGCGAAAGGCCACGACGCCATTTGGGTAATTGTAGATCGATTAACTAAGTCCGCCCATTTTCTACCTATTTGTTCAACTTCCTCTTTGGAGCAACATGCTAAATTGTATATTCAAGAAATAGTTCGACTTCACGGGATTCCTTCGTCCATCGTCTCGGATCGAGATTCGAAATTTCTGTCCAAGTTCTGGATGAGCTTACAGAAATCAATGGGGACGAAGCTTTCGTTCAGCACCGCTTATCATCCCCAAACTGATGGGCAATCAGAACGAACTATTCAGACCCTCGAAGATATGCTCCGAGCTTGTGTCTTAGACTTCAAAGGGAACTGGAGCAAATTTCTTCCTCTGATCGAATTCTCGTATAACAACAGTTATCATTCTTCAATCGGGATGGCACCGTACGAAGCTTTATACGGGCGCAAATGCCGATCCCCGATACACTGGGACGAGATCGGTGAGCGAGCACTCTTAGGTCCCGATATGATACGAGAAATGACGGAGGCGGTCACCAAAATCCGAGAAAGAATGCATACAGCCCAAAGTCGTCAGAAGAGCTATGCTGATCAACGACGAAGGCCGCTCGAGTTCTCGGAAAGCGATCGGGTGTTCTTGAAGATATCTCCTATGAGAGGCGTGAAAAGATTCAGAAAGAAGGGCAAGCTCAGTCCGAGGTACATTGGTCCGTTCCAAATCCTTAAGAGAGTCGGAGAAGTCGCATATCAACTGGAGTTGCCAGTTTCGCTAGCCAAGTCCACGACATATTTCATGTATCGAGCTTACGTAAATATGTCGCAAATCCGAACCACGTGCTAGAGAATGAATCCCTCTATCAAAACTCAAACCGGATCTGAGCTATGAAGAAGAACCGGTAGAGATCCTAATGCATGAGGTAAAACGACTTCGGAACAAGAACATTCCGCAGGTACTGTGGCGAAACCATGCGGTTGAGGAAGCCACATGGGAACGAGAGGACGATATGAAGAATCGTTATCCCGAATTATTTCTTTCGATGTAATTTCGGGGACGAAATTCTTGTAAGGGGGGAGGATGTAATGCCCGTAGAAATTTTAATACGGGATTACTTCAATAAAGTTCGAAAGTACAAGATTTATTTCGAACAAGATCCAATTTCTTCATGAATTGGGCCAAAAATTCACAATTTGACCCAAATTTTTAAATGGGCCGAAAATAAATAAAATAAAGCCCAAATATATAAATTAATAGAATAAGAAACAAAACAAAGCAAAACAAAATAGAATAAATATAACAAAACAAACAAAACAAAATCAACCTAATACCACACTTTAATCCACAAAGACAAGACCTAATAAAAATAATACATAAAAAAATATAATAATAATAATATGCATTTCCAAGTGCTTAAGGACAAGATCTAAGCCATCAATACACCTCATAATGGTACCAAATCAAGACCAAAAACACCTAATACACATGGAGGTACATGTGGAGAGAAAATAAATAAATAAGTGAGATTGGAAAAGAGAAGGGGAGAGAGGCCGAGAGAAAGAAGAGAAGAAAGAAAAAAAGAGAGAGAGAGAGAGAGAGAGAGAGAGAGAGAGAGAGAGATGAGAGAGAGAGAGAGAGAGAGAGAGAGAGAGAGAGAGAGAGAGAGAGAGAGAGAGAGAGAGAGAGAGAGAGAGAGAGAGAGAGAGAGAGAAGGGAAAGAAAGAAGAAGGAGGAGAAGAAAAATCTACGAAAGCTCGGGATCGAAGCTCTCGGGTCGGGATCACACGAAAAAACTCCGTGATTTAGCTTTCTACGGACGTAAGGTAGGTGAAGATCACCTACATACGTAAACAATATAGGATTTGTGAATTTTACGTGTTTTGCATGTTATTAATCGAATTCTTCGTGTTTATGTGATAATAATAATTTGCTTGCATGAATTTTTCGTTGGTTATCTTAGGGAGCACGAGATTGAGTTTTTAGATCTATGAATATTTGGAAATAGGGATAGAGGACTTTAGATTAAGAGGATAGAGCAAAACTTGGGAGAGATTAGGGTTTTCTAGGGTTTTCTTTATCCATTTCGGCCAAGAGGTTCAAAAATTCATATCTCACAATCTAGACATCAGATTAAAATTCCTTTGAACAGAATTAAGATTTGCAAGTCCTTTATCTGTGGTTAAAATTTCAGGTCCATCGGACATAGTTTACCTTGTGATCATTGAGAAATCCAAAACTGTCGCAAAACAGCCGTATAAAATAATTATTTTTAAAATTTTGGAACTTGATCGAAATTTTACAAAATCCAGGGAGTCTGTGTTGTAAAATTCCGAATAGGGGATATTTTTAAAGAAATATAAAGTTTTTAGGACATATTTAAAATTCGGAATAAATAATTGGGGTCCTTTGGGTAATTTCCAAAACTTTGGGGACTAGATTGAAAAGTTTCAAAAATCTGGTGGCTGAGAATGTAAAATCCGGATAGGGGAGATTTTTGAAGAATTATAAAGATTTAGGGGCAGATTTGAAATTCGGAATAAATAATTGGGGTCCTTTGTGTAATTTTAAAAAATTCGGGGACTAGATTGAAAAGTTTTAAATCTGGGAGCTGAGAATGTAAAATCCCAACAGGGGAGATTTTTAACGAAATATAAATCTTTCGGGGCAGATCTGAAATTTTAAAGATTCGGTGCAGATCTGAAACTTAGGAAAATGTTCGGATCCTTAAAAGCAAAACTATGAAATTTTGGGGTTTTAAATGCAAAAATTTAGAAAGATATTTTTAAATTAGAAACTTAAGTGATATTTTGAAAGTTGAATAATAGAATTTTAAAATATTAAATTAGGGACCAATTTTGAAATTAGGGTATTAAAGTGAAAAGGATTAAATTTTGGGAACATGTAGTGAAATTTCGGGGAGAGATCGATGAGTAAGGTTTCGGGCTGAGTAATTCGGAATGCGGGCTTTGGCCACGATTATTTAGCGTACGATAGTTTTCGGATCGGGCCAAGCTGATACCTCGGGCTGATACGTGATATGAAGATTTGCATTTTTATGTATTGCATTTTACTTGCATGACATTTGCATACACGTGTTACGAGGGGAGAGAATCGTGTGTAGTCACGGTGCCATTGTATAGTGTTGATGAGTGGGGTAGTTTATGACTGAGGTGATGGTTGTCGAATGGTATGAGTTGAGGTTAGGACTAAGGCGCACTATATGATTAAGATGTGGGGAGTGGGCCTCCCGAGCTACTGACCCTTGTGGGGAGTGGGGCCTCCCGAGCTACGGACCCCTGCGCGCGCGTGTTGCCTTTAGTACCTAAGCTCGGGCCCTGATGTGATGTGATGAAATGAGAGATGAGAAAAGAGTCGAGCGTGTATTTTGTGAGTTTTGTCGGGATTGGGGTATGAGAGCATTTGCATTGCATGTTTTCATCTACTGGGCAAAAGCTCAGGGTTTACGTATGTAGGTGAGGCGGCTGATGGCGGTGACTCCACGGTCTTTTGAGTGCGGGGCAGTACATGGAACGCGACCTGTGGAGTATATTCATTCATGTTTCGTATTGTTACTATTTGGGCTTCGGTCTAATACAATAATGTGTGTGTTGTAAAACATGTCTTTATTACGGATTCAGACTTTTGGGCTTCGGCCCAGTTCTTGAATATTATTATGTAATAAAAAGTTTTTATTAAATGGGCTTTCCGCTGTTTACGCTGCGTAAACCCGCCAAAATACGTATTTAGGAAGTAGGGTCGTTTCATTGGGCCGGCACACGAGCTATTCGATCGCGTGACCTTTCTACTATCACACGGAGTGGAAGTTAGGTGTTCCAGCGGACACCGCGATGGCGGCGAGGGCCCTAGCCGGCAGAATGTCGAAGCTGAGGTAGTCCTCCAGATCGAGAGCAGTGGCTTTCGCGACGAGGATGATTTAGCGATTGTACCTGTTCAAGAGTTCCCTACACCTGTGGCGGTGGTTGAGGCTGGAGATTTTGGTGCTTCGTCAAGGGCCCGAGGATTTCGAAGAAGAGGCAAATCGACCGTAGAAGTTGTTGATCTAAGTGATGAGGATTCAGAAGAAGATATAAACGAGCAGTGGAGCAAGAAGTACCTCGGACGACTTGACTTCTCCGGGCGTCAATTGATTCACGCATCCGATCGCAAGCTCATTGTGAAGTACCTTAAAGCGGCAAGATTTAGGTAAATTTTTCCTTTCGATGTCAAACTCCTTTATCGTACGATAAACACGTAATAATTTTTTTTGGCAGTGATAAGGTTTGGGAAAGTGACATGTTCGACGTGGATGCCCAAGGCTTCTACATGTTGCTCTTCGATGATATGCTGAAGTCCAATTGTCTTGACGCATACCTAGATTGCTTGAGGCGAATCTATGCGAACTCCGACCATTATCCTCGCGTGTTCGTCTTTCCAAGTTACGTGCAAGACGAGCACTTTAGAAAGGCGCAGAAGTTGAATAGGAAGGCGAAAGTGACGGTGGATGATATGGATGTATTCCTTAGTGGATTGTCGACAAGCAGTCGGATATGGTTGGAGCGTCTCAAGGAGGATGAGTTGGTGCGATGCAAGTACATCATCTCTCCTGTTTTTGCAAAAAGTCACTGGGCAGTGCTTATTTTGATGCGTCAACGCAAACCTTCGTCATTAACGATTCGTTGGGCGTGCATCATGTTCATTCGCCGGGAGAGTGTTCGTAAGTAGCTGAAATCCGTCTGTCTATCATTTTGATTTATTTAGTAACATGTTCGTAACATTTGCTATATTTTGCAGGCGGAGTTTCTTTCTGCATATTGGCGTTTCAAGTTCAATATTGTGACAAAGGTGAAGTTGAATAATAGAAAGAATCGGAACCAGAAGGCTGACAGCTTGGATTGGGGGTTCATGCGGCGTTGACTGTGGAGACGATATGGTTGACACGCCAGAATTTAATGAATATCAAATGTAGTTAGATATTTCAGCATTCGCTCCACTATGGCTGCACGGATATTGCGTGACCAGCATAGTTGTATGCTCCATTTGTAGGTGCCTAGGTGGTTTTGGACATTTTTGTACATTTTGGACATGTTGAAGTCTTTATGGATGTTAGTTTGTAGGGTTAGTAGAATAAAATTTCTTTCATTGTTGAATAATTGATTGTGTGGATGAAACGCAACGTGATGGGTGATTTGACAGATGACTGAGAAAACAGTTTTGACCCAATGCTCATAATTGTTCAATTATTATTGGTACGACTCAATAATGGCAGGTGACCAACCCTAGATTGGCAGACGACCCGCTCATCCGCGCTAGGGACCCGATTGTCAGCGCCAATGCAATATGCGCGGGTCCCCCGATTTTACGTGCGAGTCCCCTGTTATCACGTTATGGTCCCTAGATCAAAAAACGCCGGTCCCATGTACGTATGCGTGCACGAACCTTACATTACCTCATGTGCGGGTCCCCTGTTATCACGTTATGGTCTCCAGATCAAAAAGCGCCGGTCCCTTGTGTATATGCGCAGGGACCTTACCTTACGTGCGGGTCCCGTGTTTAAGCAGCTTTGGTCCCCAGATCCAAAAGCCACAGTCCCTTGTATATCGCACGGACCCTACCTTACCTTACTTGCGTAACCCTTGATTTTAATAAAATAGAAATAGAATAACAAATTAATTAAAAACAACGCGTGAATGTATTAAAAGCTGCGCGAGGATTTTGCAACTCCGAGCACTCATTCGACCAAGCAAGCTCACCAAATTATTCTTCTTCTACAGGTGATAATCATGACGATCACGAGCATTTTTTCTAAGTCGATGGTCAGTGGATAATTCGCGAGGACAATACGTTGAACTGGGTTCCCGATCCAAGTTGCCAGTGGCAATCTATCTTGGTAGACGACGGTTCATGCACGTTAGTGGACCTCACTAACGAGATATTGAATGCATTGTCGTTACACAACGACAATACCAAAATTAGGATAAGCGACATGCCTTGCATAGACTACAATTACGTGCACCCAATCTACATCGAGAACGATTACGGCGTACGTTCGTACCTTGGTTATGCTTGTCCACGATCAAGACCACCTCTTCACGTGCAACTTGAGTTATCCGTCATTGCTGCACCGCCACCTCAACCTCATGATAATGATTTGTCGGGTTTCGACATCGGCCTTATAGCGCAGTGCGATACAAACGTCCAACCATTTGAGGGTTTTCCCAGCACATCTTACAACCCTCCTTACCAAAGTAATGAAAGCAGTGGCTATTTAGGCGATTACTCCGGAATGGGCGGCCAAGAATATGATAATGAGAACGAGCAAGTCGGGCGGGAAACTAAATGAAAACGAGCAAGGTGCTACAGATGATGATGATGATGATGATGATGATGATGCTGGTGATGATGACGAGTTTGATGTCGATGAGCACGACGATGCTATAGATGTGGCCGAAGATGGTACCTATTCGTTTACGAATGGCTCGACCCAATACGTTGGACAAGAATTTCGTAGCAAGCAAGAATTCAAGGACAAAATCACTAAAATCGCAGTCGTTGCATGCTTCGACCTCCAAGTGGATAGATCAAACAAAAACCCTGTACGTAGTCAAATGTGCGATCGAGAACTGTGAATGGCGAGTACGAGCTGCACAGGACAAGAACTCCCCCTTTTCTCGATCCGGAAGTACAACAACATGCACACGTGTGGCGTGCCACATCGACGGCGGAGAAATCACCAGGGAAGTTCGTCGCTCGTATCGAGCACGTCGTTGGAAAATTTCAGGGCTCCTAAAGACATCCCAACACACAGTTCCATACAATCGATGATGCAGAGCAGGGGAGTTCCCGTTTCATACTACAAGGCTTGGAGAGGGAAACAAATTGCGACCGATGAACTAGTTGGTAACAGGAAGTCTTGCTACGGTTTACTGCCGGAGTACTTAGATGCGGTGAGGCAAGCCAACGAGGGCAGTATCACCGATTGGGAGATGGACGAAAACAGTCGGTTCAAGTACATGTTCTTGGCATACGGCGCATGCGTCAGAGGCTTTACGTACATGAGGAAAGTCATTTCTATCGACGCGACTTTTTTGAAGGGGAAGTATAAGGGTGTCCTGATGATTGCCACTGCCAAAGACGGCGATTACCATCAATATCCTGTAGCATGGGGTCTTGCCGACGGGGGGAGGGAACGGAGTCATGGACGTGGTTTCTCTCGGTATTGCGACGTTTTGTCGTGGATAGCGACGATCTTGTAATAATTTCAGATCGGAACAATGGAATCAAGAATGCAGTCCCCGATAGTTTTCCCGAACGCGTTTCATGGTTTCTATGCATGGCACCTTCAACAAAACGTGAAGACGAAAATGAAAAAGAAAGGTGCTTGCCCAATTTTGGCGTGTCGCGACTGCCTACACAGAGAGCGAGTCCGACAGTGCTTTTAAGCAGCTTGAAGCAAAGTACAAGGACGTGGCAAAGTATCTTGACGAAGTTCCGAAGAAAACGTGGAGGCGAGCATATTGCCCTAGATCAAGATACAACATAATGACGATCAATGGATCGGAGTCTATAAATGCGGCTCTACGTAAGGACAGAGAGCTTCCAATATTGGACTGTTGGACTTGATTCATCGACTAACGTCGTCATGGTTCAGCAAGCATCGGCGATCTGCGGAGGCTTCAATCCCCGCGGAGATGACTAGGTTTACGCCGAAGGTGGAGTCGATCATACGAGAGCGTTTCGCAGAGTCGCAAAAGTTTCATGCGTCGGAAGTCGGGCATCTAACATATAACGTGTTTGGGCAGCATGTGAACGAGGTGGTCGATTTGGGGCTGCACAAATGCACGTGCATGATGTTTGACATCGATCGTATCCCGTGTCCACATGCGATTGCAGCTTGTGGTTGCGCCCAAGTTTCAGTATATTCATTAGTGCACGATTATTATACCTTGGAGATCTGGAGGTTGGCATACGAAGGTACTATACAGCCGGTCACGGATCGCATTGAAAGTAGTATGGACATGTTGCCGCCTCTTGTTGGTTCACAACGTGGACGACCCCAGAAAAATAGGTTCCTTCGCGTTGGTGAATTTGGTAGGAGATAAGATTGTAGTGTTTGCATATTTGTATTACGTACGTTTATACGTTGCAATTTGTGTTCTGTTATGTTAGGTTTTGATACGTGTGCGTCTGCTTTCTGTGTTGCGTTGCCATGTTATGCTTCGTTTACGTAACACATTTTAGAAAAGGGTAGTTCTATTCACACCCCCTATTTACTAAATACACCCCCACTAATTATATAAGTATGGGTTATATTTTTTTATATGCATTATATTTATACTAACTATAATATTAAAATATTACATCATTTATCTATAAGATTATTCTTATTCAAATAATTAATTATTAGTATTACGGAAATTTAAATAATACTTTTAAAACAGTAAAAGGGTAGATTAATGTAAAAATAAAATATTATTAAATTAGATGTGTTAATGAAAAATAAGTTAACTAACACAATTATAATTGGGTATTGTTGAATAATTATTGCACTATATGGTTATAGAATTCGTTCTCCTTGTATGTGAAGTATTTAATGCGCTATTCTCATGTTGCACCATATAGGTAAAGTGTTTAATGTAACACAAGTGTAAATCGTATTTTTTATTCAAGATGGGGTGTGAATAGTAGCCCCTTTAGAAAATTACGGTACGAATATGGAAATAGAAAACCCTTATGCACAGATGGGCAGGGGTCCGCATCGCATATGCAGCGAAGCCCGCACTGATGCCATGAGACCCATGCGCATCTTTGCGGTCCCCGCCGGGTCCCCTGCCCATAACGTGAAGGTCCCATGAGATTAAGGTTTGGATCCCATGATAGTAATGCGGGGGTCCCATGAGTCTTGCGCGCAGGGAGGGCGCGTTACGAGCATGGGCCCAAACGCTAAAGGCAGGGGACCTGCCGATTACCACACGATACCCGCACATTAGGGTTAGTGATGTTCGCTTATTGAGTGGGACCAATAATTGCTCAATTATTGGTCAAAAGTGACATGTCAGAGCAGTGTCTCTATTTATTGGTCAAAAGTGACATGTCAGAGCAGTGTCACTATACAGTATGTACAGGACATATGACTTGACATTTTATTCCCGATTTGCTTGAAATGTTGTGAAAATCTAATATATTATTAAATTCCTTAATAAGATAATAATTAATAAAAAATTAAGTGTGCGTAAAAAAAATAAAATAAAATAACCACTCGATTAACAATATCTAACTCTAAGTTTAAAACAAAGAAAATATATTCTACAACATGTATTTCAAGTCGTACGATCACTGACGTGAATCTAGTAAGAGAGCACACCGAGAAAACATACTCATGTTTGTGATTTATGTAGGCTGTAACAATCTTATAAACTGGACTAATTCTTGTGGTTAATCCAATTTTTTTGTTCTGTGCTATTTTATGATGACTTTATATTGTAGTCTACGATAAACAAAGTATAAATACGCTCAGTTAATCGCTTACTTCCATGAATTAACATTGCAAAAATCGCACATGAACATAGGGGACCCACATTTTTTGGACAACGGACCCACTCTTCAAAACAGGGGACCCACGCATATTGCATAGTCCCCACACTGAGATGTCCGGGTCGGACGTGGTCCCCTCAAAATTATCCACATGTCACTGCCAGGTCCCGACCGGTCCATTCGAAATGTCGCTTGATTTAAGCAGAAGACCCGAACGTAAAGGTCAAGGGACCTGTGCGTTATAAGCAGGGGTCCAACGCTTGTATTCAGGGGACCCGCTCAGGGGGCGTTCATAGATAACACGGAAAAGTTAATATGAAAAAAGTCAAGTTATGTCAAATCACTGCCATTCGCGTTATTTTTATGTCAACTCACACATCACTCTCAGACTGACAAAAAGTTGGAAAACACTGACAAAATCACCTCTCACAATTTCTAAACCCTAATTGATATCAAACATACGTAAAGTAATATCAAACAACTAAAATTAAAATTAAACAGAGATCAGAAACAACACATGAACATTTATTCAACAACAGATTAAAACTAGAAAGATGTCAAATCACTTAAATTCAGTTCTTTTTATTTTTAATTCAAATCACACATCAGTCTCAATGACAAAAAGTTTGAAAATACAGAAAAACACAATCTTTCACAATTCTAAACCCTAAATTCATATCCAACACACGTAAAGTTAATATCAAACAAGTAAACTTAAAATTCAACAGAGAATTCCTCAACACATGAAATTTATACTCAACACCGGAAATTTTAATCGACAAACAAAATTACTAAAAATTGTCCCAATCTTTATTCAAAATAGAACATGCGAGGTATCTCCTAAACTCCTTCATATGAGTTTGATTGAGCTGGAGGACGTCGTCCTTCTTCATCATAAGCGACATTGCCGCCCGCAACATCGCCACGCCAGTTTCTCGCCTGAAAATCATATCCAACATGACACTTATTTTTAAACACTGACGACCGATAAATAAAACGCAACATTCATGAAAACTTACTCATTTTGTCTTCTGAACTCACGACACCAACTAGCTGGCCAGCTCTTGCCCTTGTTAGGCATGCGTTTTTATCAGTCCCAGCTCCTTGAAAATAGCCGGGATTACGATCCGAAGTTTGTTGACGTCGTCGGCGATAAGGCGCCACTCGAAGCGAGCAGGCGCATCAGAGTCGTAAATCGTGAACTCCTTTTTTGATACGTCAACAACGAACAACGCCCATCGGCCTCGCGTACGCATGGGGATGGCAACTTGGGTCGCTAGGTCCCACGACCTGCTCTTCCAATCTTCCTCTTCTCCCCGCGCGAACGGGAGCAATCTCTTGAAGCCTTTCCCACATGGCTTCCCGACTAGGTTTAGCACCCATCGCTCATCGACGAGCGTCTTAAACCTAGTGGGCATGTACGCGACTGAACTCGCAACCGATTTGCTAACTTTCTGCAAGTTGACGATCCCAGCGAGGCATTCATCGACGTGCTGCAATAAAATATAGACCGTTTTTCAACACATTTTGAGTGAAGGTGACGAAAGGTATTTGGTAATTCATACGTACCATCTCATCGAGTGGAAAACCCTCAGTCACAAGGTTCAGGAGCCATCCAGGGTCTTGTTGTTGTAGCTTTCCGTCGCTTTTGGCGCTGGTAATCTTCATGAGCATCAAAAGAGTACTCTCGAATTGTGGCCAGAGTTTGGTTGCCTTGTACTGGAATATGCCGCTCGAACGCCGAAAGCTTTGGAGCTTTGAATGTATTCGTCGAGGGGAAATCGGTGAACGGCGTCGTGTGGTACCAAGATGGCTTCTTCGTCCGCTCAGGCGTCTTCTCTCTCACGACGCCTTTTCCTTTGTCGGGCGCTTGGTCAGAAGCCGAAGCCTCGGCGTGCGTCTCCAACTGAGCGTCGTCCTCTGGAGGCTCGGCGTGCGTCTCGACCTGAGCGTCCTCCTCCTGCCAATCGGCGTGCGTCTCGACCTCCCAATGCGCGACCTCGTGAACCCCGAGACTATAAGCGCCTATCCACGACGATGGGACCACCTCTTCTCTTCTCTCCTCCTCTTCGCCAGTCCATTCCGGTTGGACATAGTCTCCGTAACGGGAATGCGCCCATTCCGATGGACTGTCACCATCCCATGCCTCCTGGCTCGGACAACCATCCGGTCCATGTACGATGTGTTCCATCTCTCATCGTAATCTATACAAGAAAATCCAAAAATAACTAGATATTATTTTTCACGTCCTTGAGTATGAAAACTTACCGTAACCCCGTTCGGTGTGTGTATCGTGCGATCCACCTCCAAAATCGCTTGTTTCGACATCTACATCGTAAATACTAACTTTTAGTAATCTACACAGCTAATTAAAAAATTAATTATAAAAAACTTACTATAACGAGGTTCGGTAGGCGGAGTGCGCGATCCAAACCCAAATCTGCTCGCCAAGGACTGAACCGAGTTCCCCAACTCCCTGAGGCTGTCGCCCCACGATCCCATTTGGCTCCAATGTTCCTCGTACGCATCCCACCTTCTCTCATTCGTCGACCAACGTCGACCCTCATCCTCTCGTAACTGTTGGAATTGCGGGTGAAGTGCGTCGAATCGCCCAAACATGTTGGTGAAGTTTTGATCCACACGACTCGACCAGTCCTCGAAGCGGGCCTCCGAGGCGAAACCATGTCCACTCGATGGACCCGCCCCTGGAGTTGCATGAAAGCCGTGCTCGTGCGGCTGTTTGGGGATGTCGTCGTCGCGACGGCTGTGCTCGATCAGATGGACTACCTCAGCTTCGACATTCTGCCGGCTATGGCTCTCGCCGCGATGGCTGTGTCCCCGGGAGCACCTAACCTCCACTCCCTGCAGGAGTAGAAAGGTCACACGATCGAATGGCTCGTGTGCCGGCCCAACGTCCAAGAAGCTGTCCATATAGTACGCCACCTCCAGCTCGTCTGCTGACGGCACTATCAACCATAGTACATGGTGAGACTTGTCAGCGGCATCTGCGACGCTCTTCAAAGTCGGGCAATTCTTGCGTCCCCACACCTGCGTCCGCCACCTGAGCATGCGTGGCGTGAAATGTTCTTCTTTACGCACCGCATAGGCGTCTGCAACGCCCGGGATGCACTCATAAGTTAGTATCTGAAATACAAATAACAAAAATATTAGCAATTTACTTATATGTAAAAACAAGGTATGCAAAGAAGCTTAATAATAAATCACCTGAAGTGGCTGTACGAACCCACTTATCAGCCACTCCCGTGGGTTCTCCCGTAGATTTTTCTTAACAGCGCGTATGACCTCCTTGAAAGCCTCGCTGCCCCAAGGATACTGCGAGAAAGCATGCCGATCTTCAGCGAGGTAAAGGACCCAGGAACTGACGACGGTGTCCTTCTTGGACCTTCGAGGCAGCAACACGGCGGTGGCAAAGTAGACGTCCGCCAACTTGAGCTTCTCGAAGTCCACACGTTCCTCGTCGCCAGCCATCTCCTCCAAAGCCTGCTTGACGTTCGACAGGCGAATTGTTGCTCTATCGCCAAAATGCCTCCTCGTGAATGCTTCATCGCGGTTCACCGCCGGTATCGCGGCTGCAAACTTGAGCCCGGTGATTAGGCAATACTCAGATTTTTGAAAACCGAAGTGGTTTTTTGCCGACAACCTTCCACAGCTCTTCGCGGGTGTGCAGTGCCGTCTAACTCTAGATGAGGTACCACAGCAACTGAATCAAGAGGCGGAAGTCCGGCTCGGCCATGACAAGGCGGCCGAACGGACTCTCCATACAATAAACGTGCAACTCCTCATCGTTAAGGCACTGTCTTATCAGCTGGCTGGCCTCGCCGTATAGCGAGGTCACCGTAGGACGACAATCAGGAACTTCGGCGCCCAACTGCTTCTTCATCACAACCTAATTTATACGGAAAACACAGTTTAGCCAATAACTTGGTGTGAATATTGAAAATCGAAAACCCTTATGCACATATGGGCAGGAGACCGCATCGCATATGCTGACTGTCAAGCACAGATGCGAATGAGACCCCTGCGCATGAGCAGGGGACCTGTGCGTATTTTCACGGGACCTGTGTCTATTTACACGGGACCTGTTCGTATTTTCACGGGACCCGCCCATAAGATGATGGACTAGGCACGGTTCCCCTGGCTATAAGAGCGGGTCCCTTGATTTTACGTGCGGGTCCCCTGATCGTAGTGCGCGGGTCCCGTGTTGTTCTTCACAGGCGCAAGGTCACGAGACCCACGCGCTACGACCAGGGAACCCGCTCGATATAACCAGGGTACCACGCTTATACAGCAGTGGACCCGTGCTGGGACCATCATTTTATGGGCGAGTCCCGTGAAAACGGGCCTGTTCAGTTCAATTCTAAGCACGGTCCTATGCTTATCAGCACGGGTCCGCACCGAATTAGGGTTTGCTGCGTTAAATTGAAGAAGACGCAGAGTAGAAAAAATACCTTCTGGGTGTTCGCGCTGATTGCCATTGTCGATTGCGCTCTATGACTGAGTTTTACTTACAGAGAATAGTTGGACTTGCAGAGAAACAATTTGCAGGGCGTTTTGTGCGCAGGAGAAAACGATTGAATTGAATTGAAAGTTAAAGTGGTGGTTTTGAAATGCCTTTTTTACTTTTACTGTTCCATCACGGGTCAGTTACTTGCAGTTATACCTGGAAACCCTTTAATGTAATACCCTTTATGTTGATTACATAACTAACCTAATTAAACTAAATAAATACCATAGCACTATCTATATTTTCTAACGGAACTAAATATTATATTATAAAACATAGTTAATTTAAAATACAGTACTAGTTATTTTCAGGGTCACGTACATCAATAATAGCATATCTTGATTAATTTATTCTACCATTCTCACCCTTCTCCACCAACCGGAGCTTGGTCGACATCCTTCTGCACGGCGTCGTTTCGGACAACCTCGATCCAACCTGTGTCTTGGATCACTTCGCTTTCAGCCTCGTCGTCGTCGTTTTGGACAGCCTCGGGTGCTTGTCCTTCGATCACTTCGCTCATACCATCGTCCTCGTCGACCTCGAGAGCATCGTCGTCGCCGTTTAGGAATCTGTCGATCTCGGCCACGATCCACACCCTCCTTTGGGAGAGGTCGACGCCGAGGTCGGCCTCTAGACGGCGGCGACCGTGGTAGTTCAGGGTCCGAGTGACGGGCGATTTCGTGGAGGCGGGCGACGATTTGGGCGTCCGTCGGCATTCTTCCTGTTTTGTTTCTGGGATTATTTAAAAATGTTAGATGTTGTGTGTTTGATAAATCCAAGCCTTATATAGCTTGCAAAACGCCGTAAGAGCTTCCAAAACCCTAACAAATAGCGCGGGATCAAGCTCTAGTACACGGGACCCAAGCTCTTGTGCACGGGACCCAAGCTTCTGTGCGCGGGACCCAAGCTCTTATGTGCGGGTCCCATTATCTAATGGGCCGGCACTAATGTGCGGGGACCATGCACTGATGCGCCGTCCGTGAATTTATGTGCGGGTCCCGTGAATTTATTCTTCGCACTAATGTGGGGGTCCCATAATGTAACGCGCAGGTTGCCTGCTTTCAAGCAGGGTCCCCGGATCAACTGGAAGTAAAAACAATGAGCATGTTCGACCTTCCAAACCAGAATTTCGAAGCTTTGAGAACCCATTGGAAGGGTTTAGGACTGAAAGTTACAAATTTAGATGGTTATATTCAAAATACGACCCGGAAAAATACTTACACTGAAGCGTGAGGTTCGAATCTTTTGTTCGCCGAGGACTTTCCAGTGTTCCTTCGCCTGTGAAGAAGCTGATACGAGGTCGGGGAATTTTCTTAAGGACGATGATGAAGAAGAAGAATAATTAGGTGAGGTGGAATGAAGGCTTTCTGCTGCAAAATGGACGTGCAACTTTTAATTCATTTTAGGCGTTGTATATATTTTTGTTTTTCTTATTTTTTTTATTAATATTAAGGGATTACAAGAAGATGGTTAAGTGTTAATTAAAAAGAGGGCTATTGACCAAAAAAATAAGTCAAGAGTGCTATTTTTTTAAACTTGACCACGTCAAAGGCTATTTTTAAAAAGATCCCAGTTTGTCCCAAGGGCTGGCGCTTAATAAATAGTATAGATTCAACACAATCGGGTCCGGTCGGAGGGGTCCTCGTCAACCTTCATAAAAGGGTATTTTTAATAAAATAATTAAAAATAAAAACCATTAACAAAATAAACATGAACACAAAATCATTAATAAAATAGATAAATTCGTAACAAGATTATACGAGTTACTAACTCGTATAAAAATTATACGAGTTACTAACTCGTATAAAAATTATACGAGTTACTAGTCCTCGCTGGCGAGTGCAGAGGATGTGGCGTAACTCGTATACTGTTGTTACGAGATATAAGTTTTTATTTTTATTTTTATTATTTTCATAAGAAAGCCGATGTTTGCTTTCTTCCTGTATGTTGATGTGTGGGTGCTTGAGATACACGAGGCTTCTAATTTAGTGTTGAGGTCAAATGATTTTTTTTATTTTTTATTTGTTTTTCCAATTATGTGACTTGAATGGTTGATAATGGAATACTCGAAAGTTAGAGAATTGAGGAAAGATTTGTCTTCTTCGATTTTGTCTTCTCATCAAAACAAATAACGCGTCGAAATGTTTCATGGCCATATCTTTATAATTAACAAACACGACCACTTTTTTTACTATTTGATTGTTTTAAATTAGTATTTTTATAAATTAGTATTGTAATTTAAGTATTATTAATCATAAAAATAAACAAAAATATTTTTAAATATCGAAAATATTAGATATGCATATCATTTTAATCTTCGTGAAACAAACAATAAATTAGATGCGCTTATTGATTTTTGCTTATGTAATCACATGATATAAAGATGAATTTATAATTTGGTGGGTTATATAATTAATAATATAAAATAATTTAAAATAAAAAATTCAAAAAAAAAAAACAAACAAAGAACGTGGGGCAACTAAGAAACAAACAACAAAAAAAAGATATAGGATACGGAGTTACTATTTACCGCCCCCTTTTTCCTAGTTACGCCCCTAAAGGGTTGAAAAAAAGACGTTTATGCCCTTATGTTATTTAAATTAATTAAAAAGTAAATTTAAAATTAATAAAAACTACGAATTTTCTTAAAATCCTACACGACGCAACACTTTTCAAATCACACAACCAAATTAAACAAAAAACAACAGAGAACTTTGCAAATCGTAATGGAGCGAGGACAGGAAAGGGAAAGGAAAAGGGAGGGGGTCCTGTCACGATTGGTAAGAAAACTGTCGTAAATTCATTCGTATGTAGATAGATTGTCGAAAACGGATCGAATTAGGCTGAAAACGGACGATCGGACGCGAAATAGGGCGAAAACGGCACGACCAAATCGAAATTTCGGTCGAGCAAATCGCGACCAAAACGTGATTTCGGTCGGTCAAGACACGACGGAAATCAGATTTCGGTCGCAATAGGCTCGACCAAATATGATTTCGGTCGTGTCTTGACCGACCGAAATCATTCGTCGGTCGCCGGGTTTCCGACCGAAATCACATTTTGGTCGCGACTTGCTCGACCGAAATCTGTTTTCGGTGGTCGGTAGCTCGGCGACCGAACTTCAATTTCGGTCAGGTCATTGTCTGGCCGAAATTATGTTTTGGTCGTCTATTTTTTTTAATTAATAAATATTGCAGGCCAAGGGTGGGAAGTCCCTACTCGGAGGGAGCAGCAGATCGGCCCCGTTGGAGGGATCTGGAGAGCGTCATACGAGGGCGCGCGGCGTTGATGCTTCCGTTCTTAGGGAAGGGAGGAGGAGAGGCGGCAGCGAGCTCTTGATTCTCATTCCGTATATGCGGATTACGATCCGCATGCGGATGAGGAGGCGCATGCGGATGAGGATGTGCCCTACGATGCGGCATCGTTGAGTCATCCGACGACGATGCGATACTGGTCTCCTCAGGTAATTCCATTATCCTTACGGTGTATTTTATTGCGATGTAGTGGCTTAATATGCATAAAATAAATAATATTATTTTTGTGAAATTCTTAAAAAATAAAATAGGGAGCAAGCGCTCCAGGGTCGTAGATGACGATTCCTAGAGGGTGCAGGGGCCACAGCCAGGTGGTCCAGACGACGGCGAGGTGATCCCTAGTTACTTGGGGCACATCGCGCCCCGCATCTGGATGGGTGAGGAGGAGAGACCCCTGCTGAAGTGCGAGCAGAGTGCGTCCGTGCTTTCGGTCGCTTAAGCAGTGGTACTGCCAATTCCCGCCGGAGACGCAGAGCGAGATCGATGGCACAGGGCTTAGCCACCTCACGGATGCCATGCTGGGTCACTTGGACCAGCCTCTTCTGAGCGCTTTGTGGAGCGCTGGCACCCCGACACGGACACCTTCCACATGCCGTGGGGTGAGATGACGATCATGCTCCACGACGTCGAGCAGATCCTGGCGTATCCCGATCGAGGGGAGGACGGTAGCTCACCAGACAGCGGCGACACAGCAGATCGCAGCGAGGGAGATTATGGGCGTTAACGCAGACGCGCTGCGGGGATTATGGAGAGGAGGTGCGGTCGCGTCGAAAGACGTGATGCGAGAGGATTCGGTCTGCAAATAGCCGGGGGTCCAGGCAATCGCCTGGCTGTGGATTCTATTGGGGTCGACGCTGTTCGTCGACAAGAGCGGGAACGGGTGAAGCCCGACATCATGCCGAGTTCTATCGGTCGCCGGCAGCTGCCAGTCATTACTCGTGGGGGCGCCGCTCTTGCTTACCTCTATCGCCAGCTTGGCCTCGCGAGCCGAGCGGATTCAAGGGGTTTAGCTGGGTGCCTGTCGTTATTACAGGCGTGGATCTACGAGTACTTCCCATGCTTCCGCCCACACCGTCTATGCCATCATGTGGAGGCTGGCGACGCACGATCACGCATATGGTCCGTGTCTCAGTACGAGCGGACGGGCCACCGTTTGATTGAGATCCGCCGTCAGCTAGACATGATGACTGCGAGCGAGGTATATTAACTGGTTCTATTCACGACGATTATATAAAAATTTGCAAACTGTTATCAGGTGCTTGGTTGCCGTACGGTCCCGATCCAGCGGCACACCACATGAGGACTATTTTCGTAGGCTGGGTACGATATCGCGACATTGTTGAGCCCTACGTACCCTCGAGAGTGTTGCGCCAGTTGGGTTACGTGCAGCACATCCCGCCGCCGATGAGTCCGCCACATAAGGCGGTCATGCCAGCAGACCCGACGAGGTATAAGGTGCACCATTCTGGCGACGCAGCGGAATTTGCTTGGCGGCAGTTCCCGTACGCGTACATTCTCAACCTGTCGTACATCAGCCGGGCGACCGCAGATTGTCTTGGCGAGGCAGTTCCAGGGTACATGGACTGGGTATGAGCGACATTCTCATCCTCGTCTGTTTTCGTCGGAGTCGGGATCCTCTGCGGGCGGCATACCCCCGCGCAGCCACTCAGACTACTACGTAATATAATGTGATTCAGATTTTTTATATTTCTATATTTAAATCAATTTTATATGTATCAATTCTGTGTACAGTGGTACAGCTCGATGTATGCCTTGAGCATCGAGATGCTATCTACGCTGCAGATCCACGACGAGGAGCAGACGGAGCGCTACAGAGACAGGCTGGACGAAATGAAACGAACCGCTGGCGCAATGCCCCATGATCTGCTTTTATTCTTTGTCCTTCGTTGTGTATCGGACACGTACTATTTTATCTCTATTATTAAAATAAAGAAATAACATAAAAAATAATAATAAGAACAAATAATATTAATAATATAAAAATATTTATATAAAAACATAATAAGAACACAAAAAAATATAAAAAAAATAAATAATAAGAATAAATAATATTAATAATATGAGTTAATATATATAAAAAATAATAATAAGAACAAATAATATAATAATATAAAATAATTATGTAAAAAAAAATAATAAGAACACAAAAAATATAAAAAAAATTAATTAATAACATATGAAAAAAATAATAATAAGAACAAATAAATTAATAAATTCAAAGTGAATACAATAGACCTTTCTGTCGCATTAACTGCACCCAATCTTCGAATCTGTTCTGATATCTAAGTTCCCACCCAGCAAGGCGACGATCACGATGGATATTCCAATACGGATGCAATACTGGCATAGGAAAGTCTGGACATAAATTCAATCTAATATAATGCCGGTACTCGTCTCCAAGGTGCGCTATGCGACGTAGTTCGGTTCGGTCCATGGCAGTCCTAGCGGCACGCAGTGGCAGTATCGTGATAGAATGCATGTTGATGGTCGATCCATTGCCGTACCCGTAGAGTGTAACTACAGCCGTTCCAATATAGTCGCCACAGCCCACAGATCGCACGGTGTCAACATCCAGTGGTTTTCCAAGCAAGGCCCCCTTCCCAGCGTATACGACGCAACTGAATTTCCAATGAATCACCGTAGTACAATGGCGAGTAAGATCCCAATGGGCCTCGATTTCGTTCGCGACGTTATTCCTTACGGTGACCCATTCCTCCTCGTCATTGTAAATATGGGAAGCGATAACGCGAAATCCACAGTTGCCGTCAGCCACCACATCCTTGTAACTAAATATACGGATGAATGCTGATGTTACGTGGTACTGGCAAGCGGCTGTGGAAGAAGTTGGATTCAACTGTATAAAACATTTTACCGATTAGAGAAGCATCGATGTACTATTTTTATGAGTGAAAAAATAGAAGTACTTGTCTCCGTAGTAGAATACGAGATCGCTTCGCAGATGATGATGACGTACGGCCATGACTGCTACGACCCTGGCTGCTACGACTGGTACTGTTGCGCCCTCCGCTGCGTCCCCCCTTGGGATTGCGTACTCCCAAACACTTCGATCACGTTTCGTCGAGTCTCTTTTCTTTGGCCGACCTCTTACAGATGTCTCAACAGCAGGCTCAGTCCACTCTTGGGCTCGGGATAGAGATGTTCGTGAACTACCGATGGAGGCCACGCATAACGGCGGGATCTCGACCTTCTGCTCACGCATGAGGTCGTATAGACGCTCTTGATCAGAGATATCGGGAACTACTCCATCGCCGATTGTGGGTGTCCTCCAGAAGTCGTGCAAGCATTCTACCGAAACTGGATAGTTGTTGTCCACGCATTGCTGAAGCTCGCAAGCACATGGTAGTTGGTGCGTACGTCGTACTACACATCCGCACCTGGAGTAAACCTCATCCGACAACTCTTTGGCCCGCCGCAGCTCATTTCCCATAATTAATATTGCATGGTGTGAAACTCTGTATAACATGTTAGGAATGAAAATCCTGACATCGGAATAGATCGTTTCTACCGGACTCCTCAAGTGTCCTGCATGTCAACATTTAAAATATTATTAGATAAGGATAAGAGACACGTAATAATAATTAATTTACCTTTCTGATGCGAATCAACTGGTTCTGAATCTGCTCGTGAACCTTCACCCATACGGTGTCAAGAGACCCAGTGGCCCCGATTCAGCCATCCTTTAAGCTCGCTATGAGCACTCTCCACACGACATGTAGTGGTGTTCCCGAAATGAAGCACATGGTTCGTCCAAGCTCTGGCGAACTTCTCCTTATGCACCAACACGTCTGCTCAACATAAGTAACGATTTCTGAGTCGGCTAGCCAGCGCAGACGCATGTCGTTCACTGCATCTCATATTCGTCAACCGTCGGAGCTTCCACGACTGCTTTCCATGACTTGTGCGTGAAGTGAGCTGCGGTCTTTGCTCTTTCCCCCAACCTATAAACTTTGTTCTCTACATCTTTATAAATATGCCACGGCACAGCAGATGGTCAGAATGGGGAAATACCATATGTACTACCGGTCGAACAAGGCCCAACTCACGATCAGTGACAATCGCCGACTGGTGGACACCTGGCCCTATAATATCCTGATAGACTGCAACATCCACCCGTAACTTCTCTCCGTCTCGTCGTCCATGACGGCCAAACCCACACAGAAAGTTGTGATTATAGGAGTCATCCCTATAATCTCAATAGAGGCATCTTATATCTATTGGTCTTGTACGTCGAGTCAATCCCAATAAAATAAGGATACGTCCTCAGCAGTGGCGAGTGACTCCGGGGTGCGAGAAAGACATGTGTCAGCACATTAGTATCCACGTCTCTCAGAGCTTCAACAAAATATCCGGACTCTGTCGCCTGGTGCATCAACTGGCTCACCACGTCTCGACCTCAGAATATTGCCTTCAAACGATCTCTGTAATTATATATATGTCGGATCGTCGCGTTATCTACACTGTGTCGAGCACTCATCGCTGAGAGGATATGTGATGGTTTCGCTTGCGCATCAGTCATTTCCTCTACGACCTTCTTTGCCTGGCTGCTTAACCCACTCGTCTGGCGGTGTCCTTCGGGATAATGTATACAGAGGGTGATTATGCGTGGATTTTTCAGGTGGGCCCGTACAAATGAACCATTCACTAGTAGCTGGATCTTGCTGGGCTATCACTACAAAGGACACCTGCACTTGTTAGACTTCGCAGCCTCTCCAATTCATCCTCCTTGCCTCTATAACGTTCTCCGCGAGAACATCTAATCAATTTTTTTGTTTCAAATTTCTTATGCGACGAAATTATCACCTCGAAACCAAGACAAATAGCGACGCCTTTCGCCCAGTTAATGGCTTCCACGTTCGGTCGAAAATCGGCCTCCTTCGCGAAAATGTTCCGACCGTAGTTTTATCCCGTCGCACGTGGAATCCTCCGGGACACTCTCCAAGTCTGAAAAAAAAATTAAAAAAAAAGGACCGAATTCGATTTTTCGCTACCCTAAGAGGCGA